>BQNB010106547.1:0-13411 GCA_026074375.1 Tanacetum coccineum | reverse complement strand
TGGCCGAAGAGGAGGTCGTGGGTCCGGGAGGAGTCAAGATGGTAATGAACGAGTGTTATGAACTAGATAGAGGACCATGGAAGAAGCTTGGGTCAAGATCATCTAGATTACGTTGGTGAATGTTGGGTAATCTTGATGGGTCAAGTCGGGTCACATGTATGATCATGGATCAGTATGTGGGTCAACCTGGTAATTGATAAAAGCCTTCAATGGGATTGAAACTGACACAAATAAAGCGCATTTATTTAGTTTAATTAATCACTACTAATAACGGTTTTGTTATGCATTAATATTATTTTTTATTAGTCTTTATTTACGTTTAATTGTATGTCAGTTTCATGTTTGTAGCATAGTTTTAAAAAGCGTGCCTTAAGGCGCGCCTAGGCTCTAGGGATTTTTTTAGATCGAGGCTCTACACATGCACATGGCTCACAAAAGAGTAGAGCCTTGGGATTTAGAGCCTTGAGCCTAGGCGCGCCTAGGAAAGGTGACGGATTTTGAAACTTTTTTTCGAATTTAACATTCATCGCCCTCATATGTTAATAATAGATTACCTAGAAACTAAATAAATCAATTAATTTGAGTGTCTAGTCGTTCAATTCATGTGTCTACACATACAGACTCCTCCCTCTATTTTATGCATAAGATAATGTAATCTTATCATGCCATAAATCTGATACATTGCTTGATATTTTTGGTTTAACTATTCAATTTTTTAGATACATTAATTATTTTAGTGTTATTTAAGTCATTGTTAATCTATAAATTTTCGCCTAAACTAATAGAATTTACTTCAGTTTAATGCGACTCATATTCATGAAGCTAGCGCCTTGATCTACGCCTCGTCTCAAGGCTCCATAAGCCCTTTGCACCTTAGTGCGCCTTGAGCCTTTCAAAACAATGGTTTGTAGTATCCTTTGTTTAGCTATAAATTGATAGGAAATCATCAATAAGAATGTACTCAATTTTCCCTTCTAATATACACACATTTGAAACCCATATTCTTGTTTTTTAATTGGTGTTCTTCGAGGTTGTGTTCTTGGGGTAAAGGGACTAATTACTATAAATAGAAACTTACGATGAGGGATATTGCAAATCGCCAAAATTGCCAAACATAGAGAGAGAGCTAGGGGTTTATCTGATTCAATTATTAGTTTAGGGTTATAAAAACAATCTATACAAATGAAGTTTTGAGACATAATTAACTCTATATGGAACAAGGAGTACTTGGTAAGGAAAAAAATTAAATGAGATGTGGATTAGAAATATAAATTGTTAGCTTACTAGAAATGTTGCCTTGGTAACTGTATCTTGGTGTCCTGCAAATTTATGTCTAAAAGCACATTCAAGAATGGCAAGGAATATATCCATGAAATGAGCCTTGCCTTCATGTTGATGCTCTTAAGACTCTCTTTGTTTTCAGCCCTCTTCTAACCATCCCTCAAAGATATTATCCATCTCTTTCGCTGGTTTTTTCATATCTTTTTTATATCCTCCCAAATCCAAACACTCACTGTGTTCTCGAGTATGAGTAAAGGAAGAAAAGGAAAGAAAATGAAAAGAAATAAAAAAAGTTGGGTTCTTGAGTTGCACTTAAGAAAGAAAAGGAAAGGAAAATGAATGAAAAATAGTGTAATTTGGTTATTTTTTAAAGTAAAGTGTTTTCTCCCAAAATTAAGGTGAAACACTATACTTCCTTTTACTTTACTTTTCTTTATTAAGAAAACTGGAGAACACAGTGTTAACATAGGGAAGGAAATCTGACACCACAAAAGACTCCAGCAACCGAGTGCCATTTGGTTTTACATAGTTTTGGTTGGAATCAGACCCGAACATTAGCATAATGATGTAATTTTCAAACATGCACCATCAACTAGGTGCCTTTTGGTTTCACATAGTTTTGGCTCATTCTAAACCAATATACAATGATGTCCTCATATAACTATATCAATTGTTCATACTTAGATTAGGCGCACTCAAGTGTTATTTTTTAGGGCTTGTTGGTGTTTCTTAGGTTCTTGAATTGGGTGTGCTCTTTTAAGTTTAGGGGTTTGGTGTATGTAATCTCCCCTAGCGTCTTGCTAGTTTTATTTTTAATGTAATTTCGGCAGAAAAAAAACCTTTCCATCAAGCGCACATTTGTTAACTAAGCCAATAAGATTTAGAACAGTAGGAAACTAGAGGTTACTCAATCTTGTAGTTCCATAAGCTGTTTTTCTAAGACTCTTGCCATAACTTCAAGTAAGATCTGAAAACCATCTTGTTTCAACGATACAAAATCAATGCCACTCTCATGGATCTAAATCAATCTCAATTTTATGAATCAAATCCATCTCAATTTTTTCATCTTTTTGGATCTAAATCAATCGTTTTTCAATTTGGATCATGATTTGTTTAAGGTTGTTGTTCTAAATCAATCATTTTTTAATTTTTTCACCTTCCCAAACCCTAATTGATTTCCCAAGCCCTAATTTTTCATCGATTTTTGATCCTTTTTTTAATCTTTTCTTTTAAACCCTATTTTTAAAACCCTAATCTTTCTGTTCGAGATTTGCTTTTATAACTCCGCTGTTTGTTCTGATCTGCTATGGGGATGTATCGATCAAAGTAAGATGAGTTAGCTAAACTTTCTTCATCTATTTTTGTCATGAATTTTCTGGATAAGTTTTCTGCTAAGGAGCTATGGACGGTATGTAAACAATATGGAACTGTGGTTGATGCTTTTATTCCTGATAGGAGGTCCAAAGCTGGTAAAAGGTTTGGCTTTGTTCGCTTTATTAAGATCTTTGATGTTGATCGTTTGGTTAACAATCTTTGTACTATTTGGGTTGGGCGTTTTAAACTTCATGCTAATATTGCGAGATTTCAAAGACCTCCGTTGAATAAAAATAACTCGCAATCGTCACATAATAAGGGTGATCAAAGTGCTCCTAAGGATTTTTATAAGGAGAGTGGGGAGAATGTGAACTCTAAATCTTATGCACATGTCGTTAATGCTGGACCTCATCAGTTTCATAAGAAGGAGGATTCACCGGCGATTGTGCTTGATGAAACGTATGCTAATAAGACGGATTATTCTTTAGCTTTGTTGGGTAAAGTCAAGGACTTCACTTCTTTAACAAATTTGAACGTGGTGTTAGCTAATGAAGGTTTTGTTAATGTCAAACTCAAATATATGGGAGGTTTTTGGGTGATGATTGTATTCACTTCAGAAGGTGCAAAAGAGACGTTTAGGTCAAAGGTGGGCATTGGTTCATGGTTTGCTCAGTTACTTCAAGCATCCAATTCTTTCTTCGTTGATGAAAGAGTTACGTGGATTGATATCGAGGGTATACCACTTAAAGTATGGTCCAAAAACACCTTCTCTCGTATTACTTCTAAGTGGGGGGAATTGCTAGATTTTGATGAACAGGAAGATGGTTACCTTCATAGTAAAAGAGTTTGTATCAAAACGACTTTAGTTGAGAACATTTATGAATCGTTTAAAGTCATTATCCAAGGTAAAACATTTTGGATACGGGCTAAAGAAGTTTCTGGTTGGATGCCTGATTTTGAAGAAGACATTGATCAAGATAGTAAGTCAGATGACGAGCTGAGTAACGAAGGTTCATTTGATGAAAATGGAGGATTGCGTATTACTCCAAATGTGGAAGGAGAGAGTGATCTTGAAGAGGTGGCCGAAACAATCTTTGAGAAAGAGCAAGCTTCTGTTGAGGTGAAAGAAGGTTGTAATAGTGTACAGAAGGAAACTCGATCGGAAGACCCTTTCAATATCTATGATTTACTTGATAAGAAAAAGAGTGCCTACTGTGACATTCCCAATTCTGATGATACCTTGAAATACCCCCGGGCTTTACTCCAGAAACTGATGTGGATGCTCAAAAAAATGAATCAAAAGTGTTGATTATAGAAAGGCGATAACTCTGGTCATAAGGTTCAAGACGTGGAGCAGGAATCAGTAACGAAGAATAACTTACCTCTTAACAGCTATAAGAATGATACGGAAAGATCTACATGCTCAGGTCACTTTAAAAAATGTAACATTCCACGTTCTAGAGGATCAATCCTTCAACTCATGGATGAATTAATAAAAGTGGGACAAACAATGGGTTACAATATGGAGGGATGCATGACCAACATTGGTGACATCATTAATTCTCAAGGAGCGAATGATGGTAATCGATGAATTTTTTGTCTTTGAACATTCAAGGCCTTGCCCAAAAGGCTAAAAAAGATTGGGTCCGGGAGTTATGTGAAAAACACAAGGTGAATCTTGTGTCCTTACAAGAAACTAAAATGGAGGATATTGAGCTTTTCAATATCAAACTATGTTGGGGTATCTTTGGATTCGAATTTGTTCAAAGTCTGTCCGTTGGAAATTCGGGAGGTATTCTTTGTATTTGGGATCCTAGATTTTTACACTATTAAGCATAAAAAAAAATACCTTGCAACTACGCGCGAAAAAATAAAAAATAATAATAAATAAAAAATTAATGACCCGCAACAACGCGCGAAAAATTAACGCCCGCAGCAACGCGCGGATATCTTTGCTTGTTAGAGCATACATATTAGGTTATGTAGTTTGGGCCAATTTTATAAGTTATTCTTATTAGTTGTTCACTTATTTGGGCCAAACATAAAACCGCCAAATGGATATCAAAAACATGTGCCAAAGCCACGGGCCAGATAAAGCCTAACAGAAAATAAAATCTTTTACTTAGTAAAGGAAAACAAAAATTGGGAACTTTTGCATCTTAAAAAAAAAGAATATTTTCTTATTAGGTATAATGCTTTATTTTTTTTATTTTTTTTGAATATATATTTAATTAAAAAGCTTAAATACTTCTAAAATTGGCATTATTTTGGTGGAGAAATATGTTAAAGGAAAAAAACACATAAAAATATATGTGTCAAATTTATAAAAACAAAAATCTTTTACTTAGTAAAAGAGAACGAAAAGTGGGGACTTTTGCATTTAAAAAAAAATATTTCCTTATTAGGTATGATGCTTCAAATTTTTTATTATTTTTGAATATATGTTTAATTAAAAAACTTAAATACTTATAAAATTGGCATTATTTTGGAGGAGAAATCTGATAAAGAAAAAAAACACATAAAAATATATGTGTCAAATTTATAAAAACAAAAACTTGAAAAAAAGATGAGGTAATTAATAAGAGGTATGCTACATCCACGAAGGTTTCACAAAAGAATTTTTCACAAAAAGATTTGGCATGCATTGATAGGATGATGGAAAATTAAAAGGAATAGAGAGAAATGAATAAGATGATTTAATTTGTGACAAATCATTTTGTAAAAGTTTGTTTGTAAAAATTTTGTGGATGTAGCATTTTCCAATTAATAAAACTTTATTGGTTTAATTTTAAATAAATTGTATAGAGTTAAGTGTAAATTTATAAATTTACGAATTTTATTATGATTTTAAAAAAGAAAACAAATAACCCCTTAAACTTTCATAACTTATAAAACAGAAAAAATAAAATTTATAAATATATTAAAAAAAACATAATGTACAAGCCTGGTGCGTGCACGAGGATTAAAACTAGTAAAATAAAATATAGGATAATAAAATAAAATATGCAACTTTTTGAACAAATTAAATCTCATGTTTTAGTAAATTTATTGCCTAAAGCTTTTCCAATATTTTTTTAAAGATAACATTCAGTAAGATGAAAGTGAAGTTTTAAATTAATAAACATTATAAGGTAACGACATAGATATAACACTTTCATTAATTCCATATAATAACAATATAAAATATCAAAAATATATCTCTAAGTCCCCACACAGACTCGAACACGAGACCTTCCTTCCATAAACAGAACACCTCTCACCCATCCTTCACAACCACTGATCCAAAAAACTTATACTTCCTTTAAACGCTTTTACATACAACATATAATAATATCACTTATCATCTTCTTGCTGATTTCATTTTAACCAGATACGATTACATAGAAAAATAAAAACGATACAATAACATAGAAAAACTAAAAAACTACAACGTAGACTAATATGCAAGTTATATTTCGCCTTGATCTTTGCCATCTTATTCAATACATTGCTTCCGTTTGGTTCTTATTAATATGGAACCAACTTTTATCGAATTGTTTATTTCATGGTTGGAAGTGACGACTTTTTTTATTGAAGTGTGTAGATGATGACGTATACTAGGTGTACCAAGCCTCCGGGTTTAGGCCACACTATTACTTGGGTTTTTGGGCCCAACCTGTCAATAACGGGCCGTAGTAAAACCCAATCTCGCATTGTCCGCGGCCCGAACCCAGCGATCCGTACGCAGATCCAGTTATAAACGATCCGTCTGCGGCCGTTCACACGATTACCGCGGAACCTTGCCCGACAAGGGACCCACTCTGGCCACTACTAAAGCAACAAAAATACAAGGAAACCCTAGTACTAGACACCTATAAATAGGAGTCATAGTACACCCCAAAAGGTACACAGTTATTCTTATTCTCTCACATATACTCTGACAATATGAATACTTACTCTCACGCCGGAGTCTAATCGTGAGGTATGTCCCCACGGTAAGGCTAACGGTTTACTTTCAATTGTGCAGAAAATCATATCACTTCTCTTGCTCTAGTACAAGATTAAATACTCAAGTCATTTGGAGGCCCGACAAAGGATTTCAACACCTTGCCAAACCCGACACGAATTTTGTACTAACAAGTGGCGCCATCCGTGGGACGCTTACACAACCACATTCTCTAAAAAACTCACCATGAGCACTCACGAACAGCAAACAACAATCCATCCCACGTCCTCCGTGAGGAACACTGGGGGAAGGAATGGTCCCCAAAGTCTTGAGGAACCTATGTCCGACGAGGTCCTTTGGGAAATGTGCGACAAAAACTATCACTAACTTTTGTCGCTCATCGCCGAAAAGATGCAAAAAGAAAAAGAACAGAAAGACAAACTCAACGCAGTAAAAGCACGACTGATCTATGGCGATGAGTCCGGAATTAAGATAAGAAGCCATGAAGAATCGCACTACTCTGAATCTAAGACACCAACCGCCCGAACAGAACCAAGAAGAAGGCACGGAGATAGGCATTCCCGAAGCCCATCACCACATGCCAGTGTTTTCAAAAGGCTTAAGAAGGACAGATCCCCTTCACCACGGCCCCGGCCACGGAAGGAAGGAGCCGTGTTCAATAGGTTGGGAAGAAAGGAGCCAGCTACATCCGCACATTCCGGTAGTCGTCGACGAAGTCCCCAAGCGAAAAGAACTGAAGTGCAACCAAGGAGGCATCAACAAAATGGAACACCGTCTTATACGACTAGCCAATATTCAGAAAGCGAAGATAGTAAAGGGGGTCATTGGAAGTCCAAATCAAAAAGACATAGGTTGAGCACCTATAAAGACGATCTCTCCCAGCCTTGGACATGTGAGGAAAGAAACCCTTTCACACCTCGGATCCGGCATTTTAGTCTCCCGAGGACTAGGATGCCTAGCCACGCAAAGACATATGATGGAAGTGGAGTTCCGGAGGTTCACTTAAAGCTATTTCAATCGGCCGCAAAAACAGAAGGATGGGCAATGCCAATATGGTGCCACATGTTCAACTCAACCCTCACTGGGAACGCTAGGGTTTGGTTCGACAAGCTACCAAAAGAGTCGATTGATAGCTATGAAGATCTAAGAACAACGTTTAGAGAGAACTATCTTCAGCAAACAAAACACATCAAGGATCCGGTGGAGATACATTACATCAAGCAAAGAGATGGAGAATCTACGGAAGACTTCATGGAAAGATACAAGGCAGAAGTCCTGGACGTGGAAGGAACTCCAGAATGCATGAGAATCTTCGGGTTTATGCACGGAATAACCCACCCTGGGTTAATCAAGCGTCTATATGAAAGAATTCTGAGGTCTATGGATGAAATGTATAGAATGACTACGTCTTTCTTACAAGGGGAAGTTGTTGCATTCAGTCACGGCCGGAGAAAAGCATCCTCATCATGGAAACAATCAGAAGGGGGGGGACAAACCGAATTTCAAGAAAGGATTCAAAAACAAACAAAGACCGGATCGTAAGCCAGCTAGATTCTCACTCCTTACCAAAACCCCAAAAGAAATTTTCGCTCTGGAAAAAGGAAAGTTCAAAGCTCCACCCCCAATGGTAACTCCTGCGGAGAAAAGGGATCCGAACAAATACTGTGAATTTCATGCAGATACAGGACATAACACGAACGAATGCATGCAGCTGAGAAAGCAAATAGACGAAATGATCAAGGCCGGAAAATTGTCGCAATTCATCAGAGAATTAAAACAGAATGACAAGCCGAAAGCACCAAAAAAAGGGAAAGCGTCCGGAAAGGACAAACCTTTGGCTATACTGATGATTCAACCATGGGAAAGAGTGGCCAAGCTCAGGATTACCCAAAGCTTCTCTCCGGAGACGGCGATTTCCTTTCCACCTTTGGGGGAAGAAGACGGAACGGAGGGACCAATGATAATCGAAGCCGAAATGGGCGGGCACTTTGTGCATCGGGTATACATTGACGGCGGAGCATCCTCAGAAGTCTTATATGAACACTACTTCATAAAACTCCGCAAAGAGATAAGGGATCAAATGGTTCCGGCCACCACTCACCTTATCGGATTCAGTGGAGAGACCATTTGGCCACTAGGCCAAATAGCCTTGCTAGTCAAAATAGGTGATAAAATACACTCCACCTCCGCATGGATGAACTTTATGATTATCAGGTCACCATCCCAACACAATGCAATAATAGGCAGACAGGGTATAAGGAAAATCCGCGTTGTACCATCAACAGCACATGGGATGTTAAAATTCCCCGTTGAAGACGACACGGTAACACTACAGAGCAGTAGAGTCATTCCTATGGAATGTGCTATGATCTCCGGACCTAGCATCCAGCCTCCCGCAATAAACCAAGTATTGGAAGAAAAAATAAATATAGCAATCCACCCAGAATACCCCGAGCAGACGGTTGCCATAGGATTGACATTAACAGAAAAGGGACGCAAAGAACTATGTTCCTTGCTCAAACAAAACTTGGATATTTTCGCCTGGAAGCCGGCTGATATGACGGGCGTCCCACGAAGCATCGCGGAACACCGCTTGAATATCTGGGAGGAATGTTCACCAGTCAGGCAAAAGAAAAGAGGGCAGGCACGGGAAAGAAATAAGGCAATCCAAGAAGAGGTAGAAAAACTGGTGGATGCCGGAATAATGAAAGAGGTCCACTATCACAGTTGGCTCTCTAATTCGGTAATGGTCAAAAAGCATGACGGAACCTGGCGAATGTGTGTAGACTTCAAAGATCTTAACAAAGCATGCCCCAAGGATTGCTACCAATTACCGGAAATAGATTGGAAGGTAGAGTCTCTCTGCGGGTATCCTTTCAAATGTTTCTTAGATGCATCAAGGACGTACAGAAGTTAAATGGAAAGCTAGCAAGCTTAAATAGATTCTTGTCAAAATCAGCAGAAAAATCGTTACCTTTTTTCAAAACCTTGAAAAAGTGCACAAAGAAGAGCGATTTTCAATGGACACAGGAAGCCGAAGCGGCTTTCAAGCAGATGAAGAAACTTATTGCAGAACTCCCAACACTGACCGCACCAAGGGAGCATGAGGAACTAATCATATACTTGGCCGCAACAAAAGAAGCTATCAGCGCAGTCTTAATGACGGACCGGGAAGGCAAGCAAATACCAGTATATTTTGTAAGCCGCGCCCTACGAGGTCCGGAAGTCAACTATACTCCTATGGAAAAATTGGTGTTAGCCTTGCTCAGTGCAAGCAAACGGTTGAAAAGATACTTCCAAGCACACACGATTGTTGTAATAACAGACCAACCAATAAAGCAACTATTGTCAAGTTCAGAAATGTCCGGGAGAATGCTGAAATGGAAGTTTGAATTAGAAGGATATGATATCCAATACAGACCAAGGACTGCAATTAAAGGCCAAATATTGGCAGATTTTATTGTAGAACGACCGGAAGAGGAGTCTCCGGACGAACTCATGGCAGAACCGGAAGAACTACCGGAGCCGTGGACTTTGTTCACGGACGGTTCGTCCTGTGTAGACGGCTCCGGAGCAGGACTGATACTAACAAATCCGGAAGGGGCAGAGTTCACATACGCCATGAGGTTTAGATTTGAGGCTACTAACAATGAAGCCGAGTATGAAGCATTAATAGCCGGTCTCCGGATCGCAGAACAAATGGGCGTAAAGAATTTGCAAGCACACGTTGACTCAAGACTTGTGGCCAATCAAGTTAACGGCTCTTACATTGCCAAAGAGTCAGGCATGGTTCAGTACTTGAACAAAGTAAAAACACTCGCAAAAAGCTTCAAGGAATTTTCCATCAAACAAATACCACGAAGTGAAAACAAGAAGGCAGACGCCCTAAGCAAGATCGCATCCACAAGCTTCGCGCATCTTAGTAAACAGGTGCTTGTGGAAGAATTGAAGGAAAAGTCCATAAATGAAAAAGAAATTCTCGATGTAGTAGAAGAAGAGGGCAACACGTGGATGACACCCATATGCGAGTACCTGGCAAAAGAAATCCTTCCGGAGGATAAAAAGAAGGCCAGAGCGGTACGTCGCAAAGCGGCCAGGTACACCATGATTAATGGAACCTTATACAAGAAGTCTTTCTTAGGACCATGGCTCCGGTGTGTCGGACCTCAAAACAGATTTGATGAGAGTAAGACGACCACCAATCGAGAGGGATTTGAGCTTCCATTTAGAAAGTCTAGCGGATAATTTCGCAATGACGTCATCCCAAGAGCTAAGTCTCGACCAATAATACCACCTACCTTTACTCCAAGATAGTTAAAAGGAGTAATAGAATTGAAACAACCAATAGACCTAGCTCTGAAGTCCACCACATCTGAGAAATACCAATAATACCCATAGCTTACATATATTAAGATTGATCTTAGACCCGAAGCCAAATAAAACCACTTAAGAAACGTTAACAATTTGTTGAAAAAATTGATGAATTTTCATCTACCCAACAAAAATAACATCATCATCATAGAACAATAGGATAAGTTAAGAATTTCGACAATTGAATACCATGTTGTAAAGCCCAGCATTCACCACGAATAAAATGATAGAAGTCAGAGCTTTCCATATCAGAATAAAAAGAGAGGGAGATAAAGGATCCCCCAGTTTTAATCCTTTATAAAATTGTAACTCCGAAGGTCGGACTACCATAGAACAAAAAAGCTCCACCCATAGCAAGAAGTTAAGACATCCCTTGACGTCCAATAACTACGCCAATTTGAGGCCATACCAAAATTAGCTAGAAACACATCTAAGTAATATCCCATCTCACCGAATCAAAAGCTTTTTCAAAGGTCAACCTTTAAAGATTCAAGCCGTTTAGACTTCTTGAGCTTACAACCAGGATAATAGCTCATTAAGGAAAAATGGTATGGGCACCGTCAAGAATATGTCGTTAGGAAACAAAGGCCGCTTGAACCATCTACTTACAACTCCGATAATAACGAGCACACAACGATTATCTAAAACTTTAGTGATATTTTATACAACTTCCAATCAAACATATAGGGACGTGGAAATCCTTTAACACATTTTATTCTTCCTGCGATTTGTAATCATCCAATGTAATAAACGAAGAGTTACATCCAGGAGGAAATGAACCTGTAGAAAAGAAGGAAGTAACAGCAACCATGACATCATGGTCAATTAAACTCCAATATTTACAATAGAATTCGAAAGTGAAACCGTCAGGGCCAGGAGATTTGCTTATTCCACAATCCCAAACCGCTCTTTTTATCTCCTCAATAAGAGACATTTCGATCAAGATCCCGATTTGATCAGGGGGTTAACCGATTAGTAAATTGATAGTCAAAAGTTGATACTACTTTTTAACGCGGGGCAGCAAAACGAGTGCAAAGGTGGCTTGAGACTTCATTTTTCACCAAGAAGGTTTCACAATCCAATCACCATCTGCTAAAAAACATAAACTCCAAACTTACCCCAACCCCAGGCCGTCCCAATCATCTCCAACTTAGAACGTTTCAATATTAAAATACCATGAAAAACCTAAGACTATTCAAACCCTCTCTATAGCCCACCGAATTTTGGCCTTTTGAGCCATATCTAGCGAAGAAGACTTGTTAACCAAACTTTATTACCGCGTACGATGGAAAACAATTCACAATGACTTCATAATCACGATCAGATAATATTTCATGGAGTAAATGGTTCATAGATAAATACATGGTAAATAACCGTTGAGCTATGGTTTTAATGTTGGACACAAAGGTAGGGGCGTAAATGAGACGAGACAACTCGCGAGTTACTCGAGATCGACTCGTAAACTACTCGAAGTCGACTCGATGTAAACGAGTTGAGCTCGAGTTCGAGCTACTCGAGTATATCTTCGAGTCGAGTTCGAGATCAAAAATACTCTCTCGTAAAGCTTGCGAGCCTTATCGAGCTTCAACTAAATTACATTTTTACCCTTTTATATACATATATTGACTTAATTTTTATACAAATCGAGTCGAGCCGAGCTTTATATGTCGAGTATTCATCGAGTTCGAGCCTTAAATGTAAAAATAATCGAGCTCAAGTTTTGTTTGACGAGTCGAGCTCGAGCTCGAAATATAAAGCTCGACCGAGCCCGGGTCGAGTTTCGAACTCAAGTTTTAGTATTCGAGTCGAGCTTGAGCTTGGCAGTAATCGGCTCGACTCGACTAGACTACTTTACACCCTTACACAAAGGTAAAATATCGTCACAAACTTAAAGATGATAAGGTGGGCATGTATAATATTAATTAATTATTAAAGATATTTTTAGGTGATATATGAAATTCTATTTTTTAAAGAGAAATTTCGAGTTTTCTTTCAGTAAAGAGAAATTTCTAGTAAGTCTGCTAAACCGCGCAATTCGATAGAAAATCTAAAACAGATCCAAAGTAAAATTATTTTTAGACCGAAGGGACATTTGTTGCGACTAACATTATTTTTCGCTATACCGGCATGAATCTTTTTATCTTATTAGAAAAGTAAAATCCACGGTTAACATTTTTTAATGTCTCATTAATAAAACAAGTATCTGCGCATTGCTGCGGGCCGGGTATGTTTTTGTTGTTACGGGGCGGTTTTTTTTTTAAATTGGTGTCGACAATTATTTTCAGGTTTTTTTTATTAAGCAAAATAGACTGCGCTTTGTGGCTAGGCCTCATGTTTAATAGTTTTTTTTATATGGGCTTATGTGTTGGGCCTCAAGTCGCGGGTATTTTTTGATTTGATTAAATCAGTACTTTTGTAAAAAAAAAAATCTATTTTGTGCCGAACAATTTTTTTTTTATATTAGGTTTATTTTTTCGGTCTCATGTTTAATATTTTTTT
>BQNB010106546.1:0-23369 GCA_026074375.1 Tanacetum coccineum | reverse complement strand
ATTGTTTACGTCAGGGACTGAGTTGACTTTGGTGTTACAATTTATATCATCACTATCCTAGAGGGAGAAATGTGCAAAACCGGGACTTAATTGACTTTGGTGCTACGGTTTCGACTTTGTAAAAAGGGATAAAGTGTGTACTTTGAGAATTATGATTTATACAACAAGACTAGGATGCTTCCTAAGTGAGACGATATTGATGATATCATAATTCCCACTAGATTTTACAAAATGAGATAGAAGGTCTTTGAGACAAGTTGGAGGTAGGTTGTACGACTCAAGACTAGTGCATTAATTCTTATCAGTCTTAGGGTTGTTTGTTTGGGAGGGAGCTGAAGAAAAAGAGTCTACTAGTTGGGAGGGAGTAAAAACTCAACTAGATACTGCACAAGAAGTTCAGAAAAAAATTCATATCAAAGCCAAAGTATTCGGATGAGGGAACTTCAAAGATGACAAATGAGAAGCAGATTCTAGAAATCTTCGACATGACCAGGAGTGCAAGAAAATGAAGCTTTCTCAAGACATGCAACTGATTCAGAAACTTCGAGATGACCAGAAGTGTATGAAGAAAGTTCGTGAAAACATGTTAGGAAGTTATGAGCAGGAATCCAATCAAAGCAGGGATCATTGGTAGAGAAAACTTCTAAGTCATCCTCAGCAGTATGATTATAGTGTGTTCATTTTCAAGCTGAAGAAATAAAGATGGAGTATTCAAGAAGATCAAGGTCATTGAAGACAATCTCAAGGAATATTGGACTTCATTCTTATCATTTTGCTTATAGGAAACATTGTAACCAATACACGTGTGACACCAACTTGAAGGGAAAATGTTAGCCTTACTATTTTGTAAAGATGACGCCTTACACGTGAATTGGACTAGCTATAGACCAACTGTTATACACAAGGACTATTAATGTAAACACTAGATAGTTAGGACATATAAGGAATATATATACTCCTTATGACTCTCCATGAGGGGTGTGGATGTTCATTTGTTTTTCATTATCAATCTAATATTACATAGTTTTTCCACCCTCTCTATTTCTCTCACTTAAAACACCATGGCTTATTTTGTGTTCTTTGATCATCCTCGACCCCCGAAGGTGGTTTTATAATCGTGTCACTATGCGTTTAAATTTTTCTAGGAAATCATTAATGGGATATGTTAGCATAGATTTTTCCAAGAAACGAAAAAAATAAAATTTCACAGTGCGTGGAGACGGTGTCGGGATTAATCCTGACGGCATCACCACTATAGCACTTAAGAAATTTTTGTTTTCTTTTAATTTTTGAAAACTTATTTTTGTTTAATTTCCTAGACTTTTGGTTAAAGTCGCGATTACAATAGAACTAACATTCTATCTTTATTGCTTTCTTAGGATTTTAGTTCACGATTAATAGGGTTGTTGATAACATCAAATAATATCTATTTTATAGCATCATTTATCCCAGCTAAATTGCTCGTTTTACATTATTTTATGCGCGAATTGGGGCTTAATCGCTTATATTTGTTATTTGCAGTAAATATCAAGCAATTGGTGAAGTTTAACTAAATGCCACGCATTTTGGAGCTTAAACGAAGAAATCAAGAATCTGATGTTCTAACTATCTATACACAAAGAAGACTAGACGTATTTGCAGCTGAACTTCAAAAGAAACCACAAGGAAGATAAGACATATTTGCAGCTGAACTTCAAAAGAAACCACAAGGAAGATAAGACATATTTGCGGCTGAACTTCAAAAGAAACCACAAAGACTTAAAGACCTATACGCCGTATCCAGAAGATCTCATACGCCGCATTCACGGATAAACTCAAGGAATATTATGGAATATTATAATCGTGGTCCCCACTCCAAGTTTCCTCAATACGCCGTATTGACTTACTCTAATACGGCGTATCGACCTAATTCCAGACTTTATAAATACCAAATCCTAAAAATGATTTTAAGTATGGAAGTGAAGCCCTAAACCACCAAGTCGACTAGCAGACGTATAGAGGAGCATAAAAAGACCCTCAAGATCATAGGAAAACTCTTGTAATCTTCGCACAACCCAATACGTGTTCGGTTAATATTTCTTTACTTTAATCGTTCATATATGAAATCGTGTGTAATTTTATAATGCCTATCGGCTGATACCTTTAGGTATCTGCCATGTTTATGAAAATTTAATGTTTGGTTTGTCTATCTAGATTGTTTATTACTTGTTGCATGTTAATTATGTTTATCACATGATTAATGAATGTCTCAAGCACTAATGTAAGGAAAACATATCAACTTCTCTATCGTTTGTTTATCTTCTTGCGTATGTTTATTGCTTTACTTGTCATCAAAACCCTAGGTTAGATAACCAAAACTCGTGCCAGTCTCTCAGGCTGAAAACCCCCTTTTTACCATTAGTTTAGGTTTAACTTAGGACTAACTTAGAATAATTTAGGATTAACTTAGACAACTAAATAATGATAAATAAGTATTAATGTTCTCGCTCTTAGTGATCAACACCTTACTTACCAACGAAGCTACAACTGATTGGGTACACAGCCCGTTAGTGTTGTTTTTAGGTAAAGTCAGAAAAATATAAATAGTAAAACTTGATACACAAAATACATACACATAATGACACATCAAGTTTTTGGCGCTGTTGACGGGGAGTGAAATTGTTTAATTCTTATTTATTAGTATTTTGTTTAGTTTAACTTAGATTAGTTTGCATTGTATATTATTACATACTATTATGTTCGAATCATCGATACGGCGTATCCTAATTATTGGATACGGCGTATCACCTTTCGACACCAATACAGCGTATTCTGTTCAACAAATTAATACGGCGTATTCAGTCAATTAAATACGGCGTATCGATCATCTGATAAAGCAACAGAGTGCATTTTTTGTATTCCGTTCTCGTTTATAGTTTTCTGTATTTTCTCTCTTCCGAGCCTATCCTACTGATTGTTTATCCCTTGTTTCAGGTAGCGCATGACCAAGAGCTCAACCAAAGAGCTTGCCACACTATACAAGGAACCTGAACGAGTGTTTCGATCATCAAGGAAGCTTTCCAAGACATGAAGTTTTGACTATTTGAGTTTGCTAGAATTCAATTTACTTTCTGATCCCGAAGATTAGTTTGAAGAAGAAGAAACAGAAGTAATGGGGGAACATACAATGGAGGAATACATGACTAAGACCTGAGAAGACTATGGATCGGGTATTGCTAGGCCTAAGATTGATAAAAAGGCCCACATTAGGAAAATTTCTCAAGGAATTACGTGAAAATACTTTCAGTGGATCAAACAATGAATATGCCAATGAACACATCGAGAAAGTCCTTGAAATTGTTGATATGTTTCCTATACCCGAAGTAACTCAAGATCAAATAATGCTTCAAGTTTTTCTTATGTTGCTTACTGGAGCTGCAAGTCGTTGGTTAAGAAATAAACCGGCTAGTTCAATTGATACATGGGAAACTCTTAAGAAGAAGTTTTTAAGCAAATATTGTTCGCCTGCCCGAACTGCTAAGAAGATGGAGGAGATCAATAACTTTCAACAAGAGCGTGACCAGACTCTCTACCCTTGGGAATGCTTCAAGTAATTGTTATTGAGATGTCCTCAACATTATTTAACATATATGCAGGAAGTGATCTTGTTTTACAAAGGATTAGATGTACCTACTAGACAAATGATTGATTCCAAAGGTGCCATACCCTCTATGAAGGCTGCTGATGCTAAAAAAGCCATCCAAGACATGGCTAATCATTCTAAAAAATGGCACAATGCAACGTCTACAAGGACTAGAAGTACTGATACTTCAGATGGATTAGCTACTATTCAAGCTCAACTGAACAACCTTGGAAGGAAGACTAAGAAAGTCGATGAAAAAGTATATGTTGCTCTAGTAGGATGTGAGTCATGTGGTGGACCACACTACAGTAAGGACTGTCTACTTAAGGAAGAAGCATACTACACTCAATTTGGTGTACCTTTCCCACAAGGAGGAAGATATACAACAGATGCTCCAGGATTCTACCAAAGAGATAATGGAAACCCTTCGTATCAAGAATGAAGGCAAACAATAGAAGAATCACTGAGCAAATTAATGGCCGAATCTGCAAAGAGACTTGATGAAAACTCCAATTTGATCAAGGAAATTCAAGCCGCGATGGATGCTGCTATTAGAAATCAAGGAGCCTCAATCAAAACTTTGGAGATTCAAATTGGGTAAATGAGCAAAGTACTTCAAGAGAGGGGTTCTGGAAGTCTTCCTGGCTCAACCAAAACTAACCCGAGAGATCATGTCAAGTCAATCTCGACTACTGTTGAGGTTGATACACCCTCAATACGCCGTATCAATCTCAGCCGATACGCCGTATCGAGCCCACAGAACAGAACACAGATTTTCAAGCCAAATCGATCGGTAGTTCCTTTCCGAGTCGATTAGTTAATGATGGTTATGAAGAGATGGATAACTGGACTCTGCTACCTACTTGAAGGAGATGCTTAGAGAAAGACCGATGATGGGGTATCAAATCGAAGCATTAATAAACGAGAATAATTTGGTAGTTCTTGAAGATCCTCTACCTCCAAAGGAAAAAGACCCAGGGAGTTTTACCTTACCTTGTTATATTAATAATATCTGTTTTGAAAAGGTCTAGCGGAATTAGGAGCTAGCATTAGTGTTATGCCTTTGACAACCTTTACCAACCTAGGTTTAGGTGAATATAGCTCCTACAAAGTTAATCGTTGAATTGGATGGTAGAACTATAAAACATCCTAAGGGTATAGCAGAAAATATACTAGTAGGATTGGTAAGTTTGTTTTTCCCGTAGACTTTATAATTCTAGATATGCCCGAGGATGTCAAAGTACCCTTGATCCTCGGAAGATCATTTTTGTCTACTGCTCATGCCAAAATTGATGTGTTTAAAAGAAAGATTACTTTAAGAGTAGGGAATGACAAAATTATGTTTAAAAGTGTTAAACCTGCTAGTAGCTTAATTAAGAGGGTCTATGTGTTAGGACTAAGAGAGAGAATGAACCTTGATTTAGAAGCTAGGCTAATGGGTGAAGCATTGATACTAAATAGATCACTAGACCCTAAGTTTGGATACTTTATTGAACTAAATGGTCTAAATGAACCATAAGAGCTTAGGAGGAATCAAGTGAATGATTTAGGTCCAACAAAGGAAGAAGGACAAATAATTGACGAGCCTATGAAAAATATAGTCAAAACTAGGAATGATAATGAAAAAATTGAGGGGATTAATGAATACCCTAGTATTTATGACTATGATAGGAAAATTCATGTTGACTGCGCTTACAACTTGCAATTTTATTGCATGACAGGCTTTACACATGTTAGTGCTAATTTTTTCCCAATTTTATTAATCAACATTATGTCTAGGAAGTTCTATAACTCAATAATGAAAGATAAGATTGAATATAAGGGGAAAATGTAGTCGAAGCTTTTATGAATGTGCCTATTTTTGTCAGAAATTTTTGTGTTGTAACTGATTTTGAAGTTGTGGAGAACATGGATGTTTACCGTGATGAGGAGATGGGAGATGTCATTGTTGGAGAACCATTTTGTAGAGCTTCATGTGTCAAAACAAGGTGATTCCAAGGTTTTATTACCATTCACGATGGTAATGATAATGTGACTTACCAAATTGCGTGATCACATCTAAGGTGTAAACACCTAACTAATGCACAATGTAACAAGATGCGGCCATTGTTGAAGGTGAGTGCACGTGACAAGTTGAATGGAATCTCACACCCATACCAATTGCTCAAAAGCTTCTACAAAGGAATCTTAAACCTAGGACCCAAATATGATCGAGATGAGAAAATAGAAGAACGGCTCACACGTGGACATGTGAGCATGAATGAGATGGAGTGAAGAGCAAAAGACAAGTCTAACTTAAAGACTTTGCTGTAAAGAAAAGTGCTTGCCGGGAGACAACCCATAATGTTTTTAATTTTTATCGAGTCTGTCTTCCCAGTTAGCCGATACGGCGTATTCAACTCTAATGGATATAGCGTATTGACTATCTGGACGTTATCCAATCTTTTATTTTATGTACTTTTTGAACTTTATTGTTAGTCCAGTCTATACGACGTATTCGTTAAACGAATACAACGTATTAGGCAACCGACCCGTATGACAGATACTTTTTATAGGTCTCAATACGACGTATCCAGGTTTACAGATACGACATATCGACTTTCTGTACCATTTTAGGATTTTATTTTTTGTTTTCTAACCGAACAATTGACTAGAGATAGAATTGTAATTGTTTTGTTATTGATAATACATGACTTACTGAAATGACGAATTTGGTGGAGTGCTTACTTTCTGGAATTCATGTGTGTTGTAGTCATGCTGGTATTCAGACGCATTTACAACACACATTCTTGCTCATAAACGCAACATGTAGGATCATACCGAGCAAATCTCAGGGGAGTTTCTCGTTCTAATTCTTTTAATTTCCTGTTTTTAATGTTATATTTATACAACAAGGTCGTTGTATATCTCAAGTGGGGGAGGAGAATTAGAACGCTTACTTGTCCATATTTTCACATTAATATGTTTAAATTATGCCTAATTTAAAAAAAAAATTAAGCATACTTTTGTGAAATTATTAGTTGCATGACCTTGTACACATAACCCTTGTTTTGATATTGTGAGAATTTAGCCTTATCTGTTTCCTAATGTTTACCTAAATTCCACAAAAATATGAGTGTGCCGGTGATGTTGTAAACTTTAGAACTTGGCTTGGTATATCTATTCGAGACCACAATAATAAGCACTATTTTTAATAGATGGAGTGACATTTTTAAACTAGTAATTTTCTAGGAATACACCTAAAAAGCCTTTACATGTGATATTAACTAACTACATCGGTTAGTTAACCCCCGTGTAAACCCTTTGTTTACACACATTTTTAGAGTAAGATATCCCTAGAAAACCTAAGCCATTCCTTACACCAAATATTTGTTTCATTATACCTTTACACCTTAGCCTACCCTATTAGATTAAGTCTTTAATCGGTTGCTAGTTACTTTTGTGTAAAGTACTGTATTTCCTATGTCGCAATGTTAATTTTCTATCTCTGGTATGGTCGGGAAAATTTCACAATGCAATTGGGAACGTGTTGATTTTCTATCGATGGTTAGGTCGGGAAATTGCACAATGCAATGGGAATGTAAAAGTAGTAGTTCGCTCGTGTATTTTTAATACTTTCATAATTATGATCGAAAATAGACTCCAGATCTATCGTAGTCATGAGATGGTGAAATTCTACACATTAGATTTATTTTCAGTTCTTGGTTTGCCAAAAAAAATCGAAAAAAAAGAAAATCACAACAAAAAAGAGGAGAAAGTTTTGAGAATTGTTAGATAGTCGGTTCGTTTAAGCTTAACCGATATTATTATTTGAAGGATCGATTATTCATTGATACGTGTTATAAATCAATGATGTAAAGTTATTATTAAGTGGTAGATATCACCACTATTTGTTGTATAGTATGTATATTATGGGTGATTGGGAGTTGACTGTTATGGGAGCGCCAACTAAGGGTTGTTTTCATTTATCTTTGATCAAGACATTTTTCGAGTCTGGTTCGTGTCTACTAAACATGGGGTAGTCCACGATTTGTGTCTTTTTCATGGGATGGTTGGAAAATTAACTAGCAACACTATTCCTTATTTGGAGTTAATCTATTTGTTTTGTTCTTTTTATTTAACAACAATCATTTTCCATTTCCTAATCCATAACCTTGGGTCTTACTCGAATGAGGATGCGAGATATTGCATGTATCTATTCCATCGTTATGGATGTGTATGTGTAATTTTGTGCGCCTTGTTGGTTTATTACTTTTGGTGAAAGATTAGACGACCCATACCTTATATTACTCTTCATCCTAGCCTTTGGTTTTACTCGAATGAGGATCTAAGCAATCATGTATGTCTATTCTATCGTTATGAATGTGTATATGTGATTTTTTCGGCCTTGTTGGTTTACGACTATTGGTAAAGATTACTAATACTATTCTTTAGCTTATTCGAGTTAAGAATCGAGCAATCACATGTGTCTATTCCATCGTTATGGATGTGTATGTGTGGTTTTGTCACCTTTTCTAGAATATTGGTATTGATAGATATTTGAAGGAATAATCAACCCTTAAACCTTAACCCAATTTACCTTTTTAAACTTGTTACTCCTTAGCATTAGTAGTGGAGATGTGTATCATTGCCAAGCCTATAATATAATACTCATCACGACCGAGTAATTGAGCGAATTAGTTACATGTTACCACATAGATTAGTTGAGTGATTTGAGTGATTTCATCTTCCTACTTCGTGATGTGTTTGGTTGTGTGCTGGTAATTAAATGAAAAATTGCTTAAAGGAAAAATCCTAAACTCAGGTTGGGATACATTTTCATAAGTTTTCTAAAGTTTACTTGAGGACAAGTAGGATTCAAGTGGGGGGATATTTGATAACATCAAATAACATCTATTTTATAGCATCATTTATCCCTGATAAATTGCTCGTTTTACATTATTTTATGCATGAATTGGTACTTAAAAGCTTAATTTGTTATTTGCAGTAAATATCGAGCAATTGGTGAAGTTTAACTAAAAGGCGCGCATTTTGGAGCTTAAACAAAGAAATCAAGAATCTGCTGTTCTAACTATCTATACGCCGTATCCATCAAGGAAGATACGGCGTGTCACACCCCCAAACGGGGCCTGGACAGAAACACGTGTCCGGGGGCGTGACGTCATAATATACATCACACAAGATACAAAGAACGACCTCTAAGGGTACATTTAGAAATCCAACATCGTTGCATTAAATGAAAATAATTGAAGTTTTACATAGGTTTATAGATAATATGCGAAAGCGAATAAAAGTTTTAGAAATTTGACAACGATGTTAAAACAGATAATAATAGTCTTCAAAATTGGTCCAATGCAAAGCGACATCATATAGCAATCAAAGACATCCACAGCTAAGCACCTGAGAAAAACATGCTAAAACGTCAACATAAAGTTGGTGAATTCATAGGGTTGTATTTGATATAAGAATGGACCACAAATTTTGCAAAACGCATGTGGCAGTTATAGGAGATACAACTTCACATAAAAAGGCATATACGTTGCGCTAAGCTCATGATACCGAGGCTAAATGTAATGGGAGCATGCAAAATGCTTAATAAACTTGCCCTGACGGGTGCCAACATGGCGCTTCACCATATCACTCGACATGGTATACGTCCGTTGATCATGTAAGAGCTACTTACACGAACGAGGATGATTAGTCCCAATAGATCTATTTACAACACTCGCGCTTACTTACCAATCCAATTGATCATACGTAACTAACGGTTCATGATAAGTCAGGCATACAAGTTTCAACATTTACTTAGGCAACACGTAAACAAGATTGGAAAAACGTAAAGCATTTGTGTCTAATGTTTAAAAGCAAGCAATGTTTCTCACCCAAAAAGTAAAGCAAAGTAGTAAAAACGTGGGGCTATGAACTCACCTTAGCAAGATGAGCGAACGGTAAATCACGTAAATAAAAGATGATATAGAAATCTAGTCGCGACCTAGATAAATAACGCGTCTTATGAAAACGGAAAGTATACTAAATATAGCACGAAACGCTTAATATAGAAAGACATCCATGTGTGTTTGTTTTTTGGTTCTTGTTGGGAATTATATTGATTTGATGATACAAAACAATGATACAAAACAATGAAACAAGAATGAAACAAAAGGAAAACAAAAGGATCAAAGTCGACATTATGGAATTCTACAAGATGTAGGAGTACATGAAGATTTTAAAAGATTTGGTCATAGATATGAAGATTAATATTAGGAAGATTTGTTTCTTAATACAATTAGTTTTCCTTGTAAAGTCTTATGGACTCTATTATATAAAGAGATCCATAGACATAGTTTTTAGTATCCCTATGTGTGAAAAACGTGTGTACACAAAGTGCACAAGATGTAGACGTCTAGTAAAAAGTGTGTGTTTTAGGCGTATGATTTATGTAAAATGCCAAGAGTTAGAGTTAGTTTGTGTTTAGCCTCAAGGATCTTTGATTCCTGTTATAGTTAGATAACTTTTCTACAATTGATCATGTAGAATTGGGGCTTGGAGTGAATGTATGAATGTAAAACCTTGTTTAATAACAATGATTCTTTGTTTGAATATTTCGCATTTGTTATTATTTATCCTAGATTATATCTAAACAATCTAGAGCTTAAACGATCTAGAACCTATCACGTTCTATAGGTTCTATCAGTTCTATTTATCAAAAACGACTTAGTGGAGTTATAACGTTCTTCGTTGAGTCCCGACATTTTTCCCGAAAGTTACCATTTATAGAAAGTTTCCTTTTTAGAAGATTTTAGTTTCAAGACGTTAATACCGTCCCCTATATTTGTTAAGTTTCCATATTTTCAAAACACACTAACTAGTCTTAATCGCTTAACTTCTATGTCCGTTTCGCTAAAACATAATGAAAGTTACTATTTTTGGAATCCTACATCTTTTATCCATCCTGACATCATTTTCATATTTTTATGACATTTCAAATGTTTCTAATTAATAACCTAATGGTTTTATATGTTTCGCCATTGTTTAGAAAGCCCAAAAATGTCAGAAAGTACCTGAAAACCTCATTTTATTTTCCAAACAGCACTACATCAAAAGGGTTTTGCCGAAAAATGTTTCAAGTTTCATTTAGCTATAACTTGGCCGTTTTAAGTCCGATTTTAGTGTACAATATATGAAAAACTATCTATTCGAAATGAGCTCTCCAAAAACTACCTTTATGCCTAATGAAAACATTCCTAAGTTGCCCAAAACCTCAAAACAATTTCGGATCAGCAACTATGTATTTCATAAACGCTTCCAAAAATCACACCAAACTTTACAATAGTGCCTAATCTAGCCTAATCTCCATTCACAACTAATCCACAACAAAACCACACCTAAAACTAACCTAATCTCTTCATTTCTATTGTTGCAACTCACTTTTCAACTCACCTCACCAAGATCGCAAAGTCATAAACATATTACTTCCATTTTTATAAAAGATGACAAGATATTATTTCATTTCTTTTTATAAAAAGTGACACAAACACATGGATTCTTAAGCATGAACAAGATTTATAAGAATGAAAGGAAATATCAAAAGAAAGATCAAGAAATGCTTACAAGAATAAAGAACAAGAAGCAATAACACAAGATCTATACCCAAAATCACTAGATCTTGAAAACCCACTAATAAAATTAGAAACCCTAACTTTTAGATCTTGAGAAAATCCTTAAATCAACCAACTAATACTTGAAACCACCTTAGGTAACCTTAGAAATAAACTTGGTATACTTGTATCTTGCTAGAAATCAAAGAAATGGAAAGTGTATGTGTGTGTGGTGGTGGCCGTGGGTTTCAAAGACAAAGGGAGAGAAAAGAATTTTTTTGTGAGGCTATGGAAGTGATGAATGACCTAATGTGTGTATAAGGGGGTTTATATAGGGTAAGACTTAGGGTTTAGGGCATTTGGTGTGAACCTTGGCTAAGTGGAAAGCTTGCACCATCCACCTTTGTGGTCCATAGGGTGCGTCTGGTTATAGGGTTCAAGGAGAGGGACCAAACAAATTTTTTCTAGTCAAGGTCATTTATACAAGTCTTGGTTTATGGTTTTAGGTCAAATGGTGTACATGTGATCAAGTGTCACATGCCTAAGTCAAATTGGATCCTTGTGCATGAAGGAGACTTGCTCATATGTCACTTTCTCATCTTACATGCACACATGGGTGGAATTTTCAAAATAAGATGCCATTTAATTAATTTTGAGTATGCATATATGTATATTTCGTGGGTTTGAGGGGAGTGGAGGGATGTGAACGAAAATTTTGACTTATCAACACGAGATATACGATAACTAAAGTTTTTACGAAACGATTTCGAGTTTTCGGGGTTCCGTTAGGTCAAAAACGCGAAAAACGCAAATTAAACGGTAAATCGTAAAAATAAGAATCGGAAGTGATTGTAAACTACGAAACACTTAGAAAAGATAAAATAAATCATATAATATCTAAAGTAATCAAAATCCTATGTCGGAACGCGTCCGATGACGTTTTTTAGATTTACGCGGGTTAACTTCTTGGTAAAACTGCCAGATTCAAACGTAACGTTTAAAAGTCAAAAATAATGATTGGAAAAGTTTAAAATATTGACCTGGAATTTACGGGGTGTGACATCCTTCCCCTGTTAAAAGAGATTTGTCCTCAAAGCTTAAGACGTATCTTTAGACGCAGGTGCAGGGTTAGCAAAAAGATAAGGGTACTTTTTCTTCATTTGGTCCTCGCGCTCCCAAGTAAACTCAGTACCTCGCCTTGAGTTCCAACGGACTTTCACAATTGGGATACAACTCTGCTTTAAACATTTGACTTCCCGATTCATGATTCCAACTAGTTCCTTGATGAAATTAAGCTTGTCATCAATCTGAATTTCGTCCAGCAGAATAGCTTGTGGTTCGTCGGAAAGACACTTTTTCAGATTGGAAACATGAAAAGTTCTATGGACACGACTTAGTTGCTCTGGGAGTTCAATTCGATATGCAACCGTTCCTACTTTAGCAAGGATTTTAAAAGGTCTAATATAACGAGGGTTCAGCTTCCCCCGTTGGCCGAGACGTATCACCCCTTTCCATGGTGATACCTTCAACATAACCTTATCTCCAACCTCAAACTCCAATGGCTTACGTCTCCTATCGGCGTAGCTCTTCTGTCTATCACGTGCGGCTTGAATATGTTTCGTGATTTGGATGATCTTCTCTGTAGTCTCGTGAACGATTTCTGGGCTAGTGAGCTGAGCATCTCCAACCTCAGCCCAACAGACAGGTGATCGGCACTTACGACCGTATAGTGCTTCAAATGGTGCAGCTTTGATACTCGTGTGATAACTATTGTTGTACGAAAATTCTACCAAAGGTAGATGCCTATCCCAACTTTTTCCGAAATCAATCACACAAGCACGCAATCATGTCTTCTAAGGTTTGGATGGTCCTTTCACTTTAACCATCGGTCTGAGGGTGATAAGCCGTACTCATATCCAATTGAGTACCTAGAGCTTTCTGAAGCAATTTCCAGAATTGAGACGTGAACCTACCATCTGGATCAGAAATAATTGAAACGGGCACACCATGCCTCGTGACTACTTCCTTTAAGTATTGTCTAGTCAACCTTTTCATTTTGGTAGAAAATGAGCAGATTTAGTAAGGCGGTCAACAATTACCCAAATTGTGTCTTGTCCAGTCGACGTCTTTGGCAATTTAGTAACGAAATCCATTGTAATGTTTTCCTATTTCCACACCGGGATCACAGGTTGAATCGACAATCCAGATGGTTTTTGGCATCCGTCCTTGACCTTGGCACAGGTCAAACACTTACTGACGTAGGTGGCAATCTCAGCTTTCATATTGGGCCACCAATACAGTTTTCTTTAGATCTTGGTACATCATGTCCGATCCAGGATGGATCGATTACTTTGACTTATGCGACTCGTGCATAATCAAAGCTCTCAAATCACCATAACTGGGTATCCAACTCCTATTCCTTAAACATAATGTTCCATCAGTACGAGGTTTGAGCTTCTTAATCATACCACACAAATCTTCAGTTCCATAATCCTCCTCTTTCCTTGCCTCAGTTTGAGCATTCAAAATTATCTTAGGGATATTTAAACCAATAGTCATAACTAGGGCTCGAACTCGTAGTGGCTTAATCCTTTCCTTGCGACTTAGCGCATCAGCCACCACGTTCGCCTTCCCCGGATGATAACGAATCTCGCAGTCGTAGTCACTCAACAGTTCCAACCATCGACGTTGTCTCATGTTCAACTCTTTCTGATCAAGAATATGTTCAAGCTCTTATGATCAGTGAACACAATGCATTTCGTGCCGTACAAATAATGTCTCCACATTTTGAGAGCAAACACCATAGCTCCAAGTTCTATGTCATGTGTAGTGTAATTCTTCTCATGAATCTTGAGTTGGCGTAACGCGTAGGCTATGACCTTTTCCCTTTGCATCAAACTGCACCCAACCCTTTACGAGAAGCATCACAGTAAACCACGAAGTTTTCACTACCTTCGGGTAAAGCCAAAATTGGTGCACTACACAATCTTTGCTTCAACAGCTGAAATGCAACTTCTGCCTTTTCACTCCAATCAAACTTCACGCTCTTTTGAGTCAGCTTCGTCATAGGCTTGGAAATTTTTGATAACCTTTGATAACTCATCGGTAGTAGCTAACAAGACCTAGAAATTGACGAATCTCTGTCGGGGTCTTGGGTGATGCCCAATCCTTGATTGACTCAATCTTAGCTGGGTCCATGTGAATGCCTTCACTATCAATCACGTGACCGAGAAACTGTACCTTTGAAAGCTAAAATTCACACTTTGAAAACTTGGCGTACAATTCCTCCTTCTTAAGTAATCTCAAGGTTAACCTAAGGTGCTCTTCATGCTCCTTTTTATTCTTAGAGTAGATCAAAATGTCTTCAATGAAAACTATCACAAATTTATCCAGATATGGCTTGCACACCCGATTCATCAGATCCATAAATACCGCCGATGCGTTGGTCAGTCCAAACGGCATCACTTGAAACTCATAGTGACCATAGCGTGTTCTAAACACTGTCTTTGGAATGTCTTCCTCCCGAACTCTGAGTTGGTGATAACCAGATCTCAGGTCGATCTTAAAGTAGACTCTTGACCCTTGCAACTGATCAAACAAGTTGTCAATTCTCAGAAGTGGGTATCGGTTCTTCACAGTAAGTTTGTTTAGTTCACGGTAATCGATAAACACCCGAAAAGATCCATCTTTCTTTTTGACAAACAAGACCGGGGCTCCCCAGGGTGAGGAACTTGGTCTTATGAACCCTTTGTCAGAAAGTTCTTGCAGCTGAATAGACAACTCTTGCAGTTCTGACGGTGCTACTTTATACGAGGATCATGCTACAGGTGCAGCACCAGGGACTAAGTCGATTTGAAATTCAACTTGTCGAGTCGGTGGTAATCCAGGCAAGTCTTATGGAAAGACTTCCGGAAAGTCCCATACGATAGGCACGTCCTCAAGTCACTTCTCATCCGACTTGTCTTTGGTTTCCTTATTCGTAACTTGTGCCAGAAAAATTTAGAAACCCTTCTTGATATATTTCTGAGTTTTGGTGCATGATATAATGCTCAACTTCGACTTCTTCTCTTTGCCACTTCTATCACCTTAGACTATCAAAACTTCATCTCCATAGGGAATCCGCACAATTTTCTCATCACAAACGATTACCGCATGATGGTTTGCTAACCAATCCATGCCGATGATGACGTCGAAACTACAAAGTTCTACGGGCATTAGGTCAATATTGAATGGGTGACCTAACAATCTTATCATACAACCTCTAAGCATAGTATTGGATCCTATTAGCCTTCCATTAACTAGCTCAATAAGGTACTTAATGTCTAAGATAGATGCAACGATGTCACTTCAAAGGATAAAAACCATGGGCACGAAATTTATGTTGGCTAGGTTCTAGGTACTTGTAATAATTGCATCCTTTGCTTTAACTTCAGGTCCATTAGAAGTTTCGTCGGTACGAGAATCTCATAATCTTCACAGTTTCTAACTCACTAAAGGAGAAGTCAATTGAAGGAAATCTCCTAGTTTTCTGGGTTATAATACAATTAGAAGAATAAGGTCATTACGTTCTAGAATCCTAAGATCCATAATTATCATGAATACGAGGAGCATAATTCGGTCTCTCGGCTAAGGGTATGTGTCTTCATATGATACGATTAAGGAGATTCTTCTTAGCTACGACGCTTATGAATACGAATACACATGACCGACACAACTCATGAATACACACGTAATTTATTGGCAAATCATGAATATAGGAAATAAAATATCCCGTTGAAATTGTAATGAAGAGAAAAGAAAATATAACAGAAAAGTGAAGAATATTGACAAAATTTTAAGGTGACTACTCTCAGCATGGCATGGTCCTTCCTAAATTATACATAGGTGATCAGGCTATGTATAATTAAGGACTAACGATGTAATACTCATTTTGTCAAACTAGAGTTATGTTTAAAAGTTTATATGGCGTAAACAATATGGTTTATAAGGTAGCAAAATAGTTCGTAAATATGAATACAAAATAATATATATAACGACACAAGATTATTGCGTAAAATAATTTAATAGGTGATATCGAAATAGTTTTACGAGACGAGGATCACTTGACAGGATTGCACTATGTGAGTGAGGTGTGAAGTGGGTTTTAAAATCAATGGGTAATCAGAATAGATGTTACGAGTTGACAACCAATTAGTTTATAAAGTGACAACGAAATAGTTTATAAAAGACCACGAAATAGTTCATATGATGACAAAATTGTTTATGGGATAATAGCAAACAGTTTATAAAACGAAGGTGAAATGGTTTATAATATGACAATGAAATTGTTTACGAGATGACTCAAGAATAGTTTATAAAACGATAGCAGCGAAATGATTTTATAAGATGGTAATGATTTAAGGAGTAGCTTACATAATAAATAGAGAAATTAAGTGTAACTGACGGAATCGTCATGACACCTACAATAATAGGAAATTTAAAACATCCACTCAATACAATGAAATTTATAGAAAAGAACTAATGTGAATATAGTCTAATAAGACTTTAACTTAGGTCACTAGGTAAGGCGGGAAGATCTCTTCTTAAGCATTGGTCTTGTCTTTGACGACACTAGAGTTCCCGCGAGCTTTTTCCTTCCAAATCTGGTTCACTTGGTTTTGATTTCTCAACTTCTGGCATTCATCCCTAAAATGTCCCAACCTTTCACATTCGTAGCAAGTGATGGTAGCCTTTGGATTTGCCACATGGGCTCTCTGGTTCATTGCAACAACGGATGCCTTACAATCCCTAGTCATGTGGCCAACCCTCTTACAGTTACTACACTTCACAGTACACGGCCCAACATGATGCAACTTACACTTGTTGCAGTAAGGTAAATTCCCAACATAAGCCTTCCTCTCATTGGCTCCAATAGTGTAAGCTCTTGTCACACCTGGTTTCTTGAAGGGTGGTTGTTGTGGCATACGGTTATCCTTTGGTTGGTTCTTAAACTTCCTCTTGTTGTTAGCATTCTTTTCTACCATGATTTCTTGTCGTATGATCTGATTCATCGGATCTTGATTCATGCGGATTTTTGTCTCGTAGATAGTGATAGCTTCAATAGCATCACTAACTCGTTGAGCTACAATCTGGTCAACCTCTGCAGAAGTCATTCCTGGTCTCGTTGTCGACATTTTCTTCAAACTTAAAAGAAATAAAAGAGAATAAAATAAATCGGGTTCCTAAAGTCGCGTTTCCAAAAATGAAATGTTACGAGATGGCAGGTTGAGCTTGTGTTCGAATTACGCAACATGTTTCTAGAAGTTACGAGAAGTAAGAAGAATCGAGACGTGATGAGATGATGTAGGTGTTTCGACAGTATGAGGCGGGTGTTCAAAGTCGAATAGCAGGATAATCAGTGGGGTTGGCAGACTGTAACGGGTTTCAAAGTTATACAAAATGGTATTATGTAAAGTCATGGTAAGTTGTAAATATCATCGTATTATTCATGTTGTTTTAGAAGTAAACGAGACCATTGTGTCACTCACAATGTCTTAGAATAAATTTAGTATTTTATATAGACAACTTCTATATAAAAAAATGAGGAAATATATGTAAGGCGGACGTAAACACAGAGAAAAGATAGACGTGAGATAAGCGTAAGCTGATAGCAAAATAAAGCTTCAAGGGAAAAATAAACGCAAAGCAACATATACGCAGGGAAGATAAACGCAGGGACGAGGTAAATCCATATCATCGTAGGCTCAAGGCAAAATGATACTCAAGTATATGCCATAGCAAAAGCACGTATAAGGCACATGTAAAAGCACATAAGGATCACATACTGGTTATAGACCAGACCTAATATTCTACCTGGTTCTCTATAACCTTAGCTCTGGATTCCAATCTGTCATACCCCCAAACGGGGCCTGGACGGAAACACGTGTCCGGGGGCGTAACGTTATAATATACATCACACAAGATACAAAGAACGAACTTTAAGGGTACGTTTAGAAATCCAACATCGTTGCATTAAATGAAAATAGTTGAAGTTTTACATAGGTTTATAGATAATATGCAGAAGCGAATAAAAGTTTTAGAAATTAAACAACGATGTTAAAACAGATAATAATAGTCTTGAAAATTGGTCCAATGCAAAGCGACATCATATAGCAATCAAAGACATCCACAGCTAAGCACCTGAGAAAAACATGCTAAAACATCAACATAAAGTTGGTGAATTCATAGGTTTGTATTTGATATAAGAATGGACCACAAATTTTGCAAAACGCATGTGGCAGTTATATGAGATACAACTTCACATAAAAAGGCATATACGTTGCGCTAGGCTTATGATACCGAGGCTAAATGTAATGGGAGCATGCAAAATGCTTAATAAACTTGCCCTGACGGGTGCCAACATGGTACTTTACCGTATCACTCGACATGGTATACGTCCGTTGATCATGTAAGAGCTACTTACACGGATAAAGATGATTAGTCCCAATAGATCTATTTACAACACTCACGCTCACTTACCAATCCAATTGATCATAAGTAACTAACGGTTCATGATAACTCGGGCATACAAGTTTCAACATTTACTTAGGCAACACGTAAACAAGATTGGGAAAACATAAAGCATTTGTGTCCAATGTTTAAAAGCAAGTAATGTTTCTCACCCCACAAAGTAAAGCAAAGTAGTAAAAACATAGGGCTATGAACTCACCTTAGCAAGATGAGCGAACGGTAAATCACGTAAATGAAAGATGATATAGAAATCTAGCCGCGACCTAGATAAATAACGCGTCTTAGGAAAACAAAAAGTATACTAAATATAGCATGAAATGCTTAATATAGAAAGACATCCATGTGTGTTTGTGTTTTGGTTCTATTTATCAAAAACGACTTAGTGGAGTTATAACGTTCTTCGTTGAGTCCCGACATTTTTCCCGAAAGTTACCATTTATAGAAAGTTTCGTTTTTAGGAAAGATTTTAGTTTCAAGACGTTAATATCGTCCCCTATATTTGTTAAGTTTCCATATTTTCAAAACGCACTAACTAGTCTTCATCGCTTAACTTCTATGTCCGTTTCGCTAAAACATAATAAAAGTTACTATTTTTGGAATCCTACATCTTTTATCCATCCCGACATCATTTTTCATATTTTTATGACATTTCAAATGTTTCTAATTAATAACCTAATGTTTTTATATGTTTCGCCATTGTTTAAAAAGTCCAAAAATGTCCGAAAGTACCCGAAAACCTCATTTTATTTTCCAAACAGCACTACATCAAAAGGGTTTTGCCGAAAAATGTTTCAAGTTTCATTTGGCTATAACTTGGCCGTTTTAAGTCCGATTTTAGTGTACAATATATGAAAAACTATCTATTCGAAACGAGCTCTCCAAAAACTACCTTTATGCCTAATGAAAACATTTCTAAGTCGCCTAAAACCTCAAAACAATTTTGGATCAGCAACTATGTATTTCACAAACGCTTCCAAAAATCACACCAAACTTCACAATAGTGCCTAATCTAGCCTAATCTCCATTCACAACTAATCCACAACAAAACCACACCTAAAACTAACCTAATCTCTTCATTTCTATTGTTGCAACTCACTTTTCAACTCACCTCACCAAGATCGCAAAGTCATAAACATATTACTTCCATTTTTATAAAAGATGAAAAGATATTATTTCATTTCTTTTTATAAAAAGTGCCACAAACACATGGATTCTTAAGCATGAACAAGATTTATAAGAATGAAAGGAAATATCAAAAGAAAGATCAAGAAATGCTTACAAGAATGAAGAACAAGAAGCAATAACACAAGATCTATATCCAAAATCACTAGATCTTGAAAACCCACTAATAAAATTAGAAACCCTAACTTTTAGATCTTGAGAAAATCCTTAAATCAACCAACTAATACTTGAAACCACCTTAGGTAACCTTAGAAATTAACTTGGTATACTTGTATCTTACTAGAAATTAAAGAAATGGAAAGTGTATGTGTGTGTGGTGGTGGCCGTGGGTTTCAAAGATAAAGGGAGAGAAAAGAATTTTTTTGTGAGGCTATGGAAGTGATGAATGACCTAATGTGTGTACAAGGGGGTTTATATAGGGTAAGACTTAGGGTTTAGGGCATTTGGTGTAAACCTTGGCTAAGTGGAAAGCTTGCACCATCCACCTTTGTGGTCCATAGGGTGCATCTGGTTATGGGGTTCAAGGAGAGGGACCAAACAAATTTTTTCTAGTCAAGGTCATTTATACAAGTCTTGGTTCATGGTTTTAGGTCAAATGGTGTACATGTGATTAAGTGTCACATGCCTAAGTCAAATTGGATCCTTGTGCATGAAGGGGACTTGCTCATGTGTCACTTTCTCATCTTACATGCACACATGGGTGGAATTTTCGAAATAAGATGCCATTTCATTAATTTTGAGTATGCATATGTGTATATTTTGTGGGTTTGAGGGGAGTGGAGGGATGTGAACGAAAATTTTGACTTATCAACATGAGATATACGATAACTAAAGTTTTTACGAAAAGATTTCGGGGGTTCCGTTAGGTCAAAAATGCAAAAAACACAAATTAAACGGTAAATCGTAAAAATAAGAATCGGAAGTGATCGTAAACTACAAAACACTTAGAAAAGATACAATAACTCATATAATATCTAAACTAATCAAAATTTGATGTCGGAACGCGTTCGATGATGTTTTTTAGATTTGTGCGGGTTAACTTCCCGGTAAAACTGCCAGATTCAAACGTAAGGTTTAAAAGTCAAAAATATTGATCGGAAAAGTTTAAAATATTGATCTGGAATTTACGGGGTGTAACATGGCGTATCTGTGCCTGAACTTCACAAGAAACCATGAAGACTAAAAGACCTATACGCCGTATCCAGAAGATCTCATACGCCGTATTCACGGATAAACTTAAGGAATATTCTGGAATATTATAATCGTGGTCCCCACTCCAAGTTTCCCTAATACGCCGTATTGACTTACTCCAATTCGGCGTATCGACCTAATTCCAGACTCTATAAATACCGAACCCTAAAAACGATTTTAAGTATGGAAGTGAAGCCCTAAACCACCAAGTCGACTAGCAGACGTATAGAGGAGTATAGAAGGTCAGTAAAGAGCCTCAAGATCATAGGAAAACTCTTGTAATCTTCTTACAACCAAATACACGTTCGGTTAACATTTCTTTACTTTAGTCGTTCATATATGAAACCGTGTGTAATTTTACAATGACTATCGACTGATACCTTTAGGTATCAGGCATGTTTATAAAGATTTAATGTTTGGTTTGTATATCTAGATTGTTTATTACTTGTTGCATGTTAATTATGTTTATCACATGATACTTGTTTCTGTATGATTATGCATTTAATATATCATCCAATTGGATCTAGTTTTATGGACCAAGTAGGGTAGAGTTCGGGATAGAACTACATATAGGTTATATGTGACTTTGGAATCATAAGATCGCAAATTTAACTCGCTAGTGTCTCCCTTGGTTATAAAGGGTGGTATAGCTAAGTGGTGACTTATGATTTACAAATGCATCCTACGACCTTGCTTGGAGCACTATTGACCATGGACTACCAGCATATATAATTCGATTGAACATAAGTGGATAAAGTCTTGATGAGCTAGGGTTCAATATTAACCGATATTAGATTCCTAAGATAGATTATAATTAACTGATGTATGCTTATGAGACATTCATTAATTATGACAGGATTAATTGAATAACGTTTAGAAAAAAAGTCTCGCCTAAACCTTGCGAATGATATAACACCAACATAGTAATACAATCATTGCACCTTAGACAAAACCTGCGTTTTATCTGATTATTCATGGCTGACATGTTTTCCTTACATTAATGCTTGACCGCTTCTCCATCGTTTGTTTATCTTCTTGCGTGTGTTTATTGCTTTACTTGTCATCAAAACCCTAGGTTAGATAACCAAAACTCGTGCCAGTCTCTCAGGCTGAAAACCCCCTTTTTATCACTAGTTTAGGTTTAACTTAGGACTAACTTGGAATAACTTAGGATTAACTTAGACAACTAAAATACTGATAACTAAGTATTAACATTCTCGCTCTTAGTGATCGACACCCTACTTACCAACGAAGCTACAACTGATCGGGTACACTGCCCGTTAGTGTTGTTTTTAGGTAAAGTCGACAAAATATAAATAGTAAAACTTGATACATAAAATACCTACACACAACGACACATTAGTTGTATATTTTCTCTTGCCGATTTTACCCTTGGTATGGTTGTTTTTGTCTTTGATTCACAAGTTATATTTGATGAGGAAAGTCCGGAAGTTCTTAGGATTTTCACTTGGACGATTCTTGGATGACGATTTAGCCGATTTATCTTTTTTGTTCTCCGATATTGAGCAAACCATAGGAGTATTAGTTTCTCTCGCCTTTTATTTATTTTCCATTTTTCTCGTTTTTTGGGTACTCATAGAACATTGGGGACAATGTTCAAAATAAGTATAAGGGGTAATAAAAGCCTTAGAAACTATTCTTTCAATTGCATTTACTTTGTTCTTAAAATGATGTGTAATATACTGAAACATAGTTTAAGATGGTAATTTTAGCCCAAATTTTATAAATTTTTTATAGCATATATCGGTGAAACTATAGTATTAAAAGCGTCTATGGATAGGAGTTATATGACTAGCATAAAAACCCTACCACTCAAAAAACTTCCACCCCAAAAATGTGAGGTTCTCCCTAGATCTTTAGGAATAAAAGCATTCATTTTTAATGCTTATGAGAGTGTACCGGTAGTATTAAAGATTCTAGAACTTGCTTTAGCGATTCATCCCGAGACTACTAATAAGATCACATTCGTGTGATTAGGATTTACTAAGTGATAAAAAGCATTAGGAAAAACCCCTATTTTAGCATGTATTTGTTATTGTAAGGATCATTTTACTATTTAGTTGATGTTATTGTGGTGTCAGGTGGTCGACCGGAAAACAAGCCGACCACCATCATGGTGGTGGTGGTGAGATACTTAGAGAGGGAAAGAGAGGGTGGAAAGAAATGGAATGTTTTATTAGAAAGAGAAAGAATGAAACAATAACACACTTAGCCACACCCCTTGATGTGTCGTTGTGTGGTGTTTA
>BQNB010106545.1:0-23369 GCA_026074375.1 Tanacetum coccineum | reverse complement strand
AACCCTTTAGTTTTGATAATTACATAATTAGTCCTTTAAGTTTACAAAAATGAAATTTTGGTCTTTATAGTTACTACTGGTAGCATATTAGTTACTCTTGGTAGAATAATATTATCATTAGTACTGGTAGTACTATAATGGTTACTACTGGTAGATATAGTCATTACTACTGGTAGCATATTAGTTAGTCCGGGTAGTACAAATGCATTCGTTAAGCTTATTTAAGTTTGCTTAAGCTGTTTGGCTTATTGATAAGCTCGGATGAGCTTATTGGGCTCGTTGGCCCAACAACCATTTACTGAAAATTAGTACCAAGGTCCATTAAGGTTCGTTTGGTTTTTAAAGGGTATAAGGGCTTATATAAGTTTCAATAAGCTCGTAAGTCACCTTAATAAGCTCGTAGAGCTTATTACCACTTCGTGGGTCCTACTGTTAGGCTTGTTGGGCTTGTTCGGCCTTATTGGACCCGCTTGTGGCCCGTAAGTTTTCTTAAACATTTGATTCTTTCCTACGGGTTCATGTTTCATATAAGCCCTCGATAAGCTCATGGGAGCTTAATTATAAGTTGAGAGCCTTCACTAATAGGTCGTTGGGCCGGTTGGGCCCGAACGTGGCATGTTGGATCGTGAGAGGTCCATTGGTTTCTCTAACCATATATAGGATTCGAAAATAGTCTTAGCAATTATATTTCATTTGCTAGCCCCTATACACTAGTCGTGTTACCCATGCAAACATTTGTTACTAAACACGTTACTTGTTTCCTTTATAGTTTTACCACCACACCAGTTGTTAAGTGTATTCATAATACGCATCATGCGTCCTTAATTCATTTATCATGCGTGTTCTCGCATTTGACCCATAAGCTAGTCATTACGAAAAGAATATGCATAATACGATTGTCATGAGTTTGAATGTGACTTACAAAGGTCCTAGCGCCTTGTTTAAGGGTATGCGAGTAATGTGGCAATCCACGTGTGTAAAACGCGATCAATAACCAAATCCTAAGCTTTAATACTTTGTAAATGCCCAACCCTGGCTCGTGTAAGCTCCTTTATAAACTTGTATGACAACTAGGAATGTTTGTGGGTTCGAATGAGATCAAGGGAGGTGTTTGTTTGCGGTTTGAAACTCGAACTAAGGGAAGAGAGTATATATGATTATGGTTTGAGTGAGTGTGAGTTGTAAGAGTGTTAAGTGTTAAGTGTGAGTGTATATTTATAGCCAAAGAGCTAGTTAACTCTCCTAGTTTCACAAACAACCCAAACCGAACCAAAATCGTGCCTTAGGAGGTGGTTTTTGAAGTTTCTAGTTAACTACACCTTGTTTTGTTAAACCACTCAAGTACATGTCTTAATTAGAGTATATTTGTACAAGATTTGGTTAGATACTAGAAATCTTAAGGATTTGTACTAATACATGCATGTTGCCGTGACCTAAAGGGGCAAGGGAGGGTTCATTGGTTATTATCCAATGTGTAATGGGTTAGTGGAGACATTAAGGACACATATTAATTAACTAGGAGATGTACAAGTACTTGTGAGGATCATTAGGAGATTTTCTAGGTGTGTTTGTGTGTGTAACCGGCCCTTAGTGGGTCACATATACAAAATTGATTTAATTTTTGTGTTTAAGGTTTCAAAGTGGGTATTGGTTTGAGTCTAGGTAAGTCTAGGTATTTCCGGGGTATGTCCAAATGTATTTTATTGCGAAACGTAACCCTTTTACGTGACCAATAAAAATAAAACACGCAAAGTTAATAATTATCTTCTTAATAATTATTTATTACTTGGTGGATGTGGACCTTAATTTATTTGATGGCCGTTTACATTAAATGGTTATTTCTAGTCTACGCGATTTAGCTCTAAAGCAAAATTAAAAGTAAACGCGTATCAGATCAAAATAAATAGTGACAATTTAATAGGAGTCGTAAAATGACCTAAAATTAAGAAATGTTACAACATGCTCAATTGTTTTTAATATACACAAGTTCTTAAAACCGATATTATGAGATTCATAACCTCGCCTTTACTCATTTACATGTTTTATAAACTCGCGGGGGGATACATGCTTGTTACAAACTCTATTACATACTCGTTTATCTTATAACAATGTGATTGCTTTTCAAGGACTTAGTGAGATTCATAGCCTCGCTTTTACTTATTTACATGCTTTATAAACCCGCGAGGGGGATACATGCTCAATTGTTTTTAATATACACAAGTACTTAAAACCGATATTGTGAGATTCATAACCTCGCCTTTACTCATTTACATGTTTTATAAACCCGCGAGGGGGATACATGCTTGTTACAAACTCTATTACATACTCGTTTATCTTATAACAATGTGATTGCTTTTCAAGGACTTAGTGAGATTCATAGCCTCGCTTTTACTTATTTACATGCTTTATAAACCCGCGAGGGGGATACATGGTCAATTTTTTTTAATATACACAAGTACTTAAAACTGATATTGTGAGATTCATAACCTCGCCTTTACTTATTTACATGTTTTATAAACCCGCAATCTCTATCAGCTTTCGACTTAATGATCGGCATAGCTCTTTTGTCGATCTGAGCAGTCCAACCTTTTGGCAGCCTTTGCTTGATCAGGCGATCTTTTCCGTGTTTCTTGGATTAATTCCGGACAGTCAGTTGGCTTTCCCCACCTCGGCCCAGCCATCCTTCCAACCCCACCTCCCCCACACCAACCCCAAACACACGTTTTGCCCGTCATACGACATTTTTGACATTCAATCAGCCTCAATAAGGGGCGTCCTTTATGCTAGCGTGATAACTGTTGTTGTATGAAAACTCAGCCAATGGCAAATGTTTAACCCAACCTTTGCCAAAATTGATCACGCAAGCACGTAGCATGGTCCTCGAGAGTTGAATGTTTTTCGCTATGGTCGTCAGTTTATGGATGATACGTAGTGCTCTTACTAATATATGTACCCAAAGCTTTTAAAATGATCTCCAGACAATTGGGGATGTAAATCTTCCATCATGATCACATATAATCGAGGCAGGTATCCCGTATCTTGCCACTATCCTGTTCAAGTACAACCTTGCCAATTTGTCTAATGGATCATTTTCCCTTATTGGCAAGAAATGAGCAGATTTGGTAAGTCGATCTACAATCACCCAGATGGTGTCAATAAAACCTGCGGACGACGTAGGAAGCTTGGTGTGATAAATCCTCGTGATATTATCCCACTTCCATTCGGGTATCTCAGGTTGTACTAGCAATCCCGATGGCCTTTGATGTTCGGCCTTGACCCTTGCACATGTCAGGCACTTGCTAACATAGGTGGCGATGTCTGCCTTCATGTTTGGCCACCAGTATAGTTTCTTCACATCCTTCGTACTTCTTTTCGGAAACGGGATGGATAGATTATTTTTGACTTGTGGGATTTTCGTGCATATCATGGATCTTAAGTCTCCTTAGACAATGAACCAACTCCTGCCGTGTAAACATATGGTTCCATCGGCACGTGGTTCTAATCTTTCCTTGGGTATATCCCTTCGGATTATACCGCATACATCTTCATTCACGAGGTTCTTTGGTTTCTGGGCTTCGATTTGAGCTTCTAGTATTTGACTCTCACCTTCTTTTTGTTACCACAACCAAACCCACTTCTTGGGAAGATCCAAGCTAATTGTCATAACTAAGGCTCGAACCCGCAATGGCTCAATCCGTTCCTTACGGCTCAATGCATCAGCCACTACGTTTGCCTTCCCTGGATGATAACGAATGGTGCAATCGTAATCACTTAGCAATTCTAGCCAACGGCGCTGCCTCGGCCTCATGTTAAGCTCCTTCTGATCGAGAATGTGTTGTAGGCTTTTATGGTCGGTGAACACGGTGCATCTGGTTCCGTAAAGATAGTGTCTCTATATTTTTAGAGCAAATACCACCGATCCAAGTTCTTAATCATGAGTGGTGTAGTTCTTCTCATGAACTTTTAGTTGTCAAGAAGCATAAGCAATCACCTTCTCTCTCTGCATTAATACAGCACCTAAACCATTGTGTAACGCGTCGCAGTAGACTACAAAGTCTTTTGCTCCCTTAGGGTAAAGCTAGGAATTGGTTGCATGACAACTTCTTGCTTAATTAATAAAAAGCGTCGTTTCTTCCTTTTCACCCCAGACAACTTGATTCTTTATCTGAGTAAGTTTCGTATTGACTTAGCAATCTTTGAAAATGCTTTGATGAACCTTCGATAGTAACCAGCAAGACCTAAAAATTGGCGGATCTCCGTTGGTGTCTTGGGAGACGCCCAATCTTTGACAGATTCTATCTTGGGCTAGTCCATATTATGCTTGCTATCTTTGACGTGTTTGAGAAATGTACTTTGGATCATAATTCACATTTTGAAAACTTTGCATACAACTGCTCCTTTATAAGGAAATTCCAAAATTGCCTTAAGATGTTCTTCGTGATCTTTTTTGTCCTTTGAATATTATAAGTATGTCATCGATGAAGAACATTTATGAATATATCAAAGTAAGGCTTGCACACTTGGTTTCATGAGGTCCATGAATACCGCAGGTGCGTATTCAGTGTCCGAATGGCATAACTAGAAAATCGTAATGGCCATACCGATGTTCGGATATTGCGTCTTTGTAATATCTTTTGCTCTCGCATCTAAGTTGGTGAATCCCGATCTTTGATCTATCTTCGATAAATGATGGATCCTTGAAATGATCATAACAATAAATCGTCGATCCTCGGAGTAGGATAAGATTCTTCACTGTCAGTTTATTTAACTCACGGTAGTCGATGCACATCCTGAATGACCCATCCTTCTTTTTGACAAACAAGACTGGGGCTCCCCAAGGTGAGACTTAGGCCTTATGGAATCTTTGTCAGAAAAGTTCTTGTAATTGTTTAATCACTTCCTTCATTTCGGTTAGAGGCCAATCGTACGGTCGCTCGAGCTACGGGTGTGGGGGCTCTTGGGATCAGATCGATCTGAAATTCCACTGGTCGAGCCGGAGGAAGACCCGACAAGTCCTCGGGAAACACTTCAGGAAAGTCTCGGACGATTGGTACGTCCTTAATTTGTTTTCCTTCTGACTTGTCCTCCTCTTTCTTGGCGGATATCTGCGCCAAAAAGACCTGGCATCCCTTCGCCATGTACTCTGGAGCCTTTGAATATGTGATAACTGCCAACCGAGATTCTCTCTCATTGCTACTTTCGTTGCCACAAAAAGTCAAATTTTCATTCCCATAGGGAACTTGAACAAGTTTCTCATCGCATACGATCACGACGTGACATCTTCTTAACCAGTCCATACCGATAATGACGTCAAAACTACCCAGTTCTACGGGCATTAGATCTATGTGAAACGGATGGTCTAAGAAATTTAAAGTGCAACCTCGTATAATAGTGTCTATCCCGACTATTTTCCCATTAGCTAATTCGACATCATAACTATTATCTAATGGAGTTGGGATGATGTCAATCAGGGAACTAAATGCAGTGGATATAAAGCTTCTATCGGCACCAGTGTCGAATAAGATAGATGCATAGTGGTTGTTTAAGAGGAACGTACTCGTAACAACATTGGAATCCGGGTTTCCCAATGCATTCCCTCTCTTCTCTGCATTCCCAACTGCATAAACCCAGCCTTGTGCATTCCCATTCCATCCATCCTTATTCTTCAACTTAGGACAATCTCTCTTGAAATGCCCTGGTGCTCCACACTCAAAATAACCATTCCCTTTGGGAGCTGCCCCATTGCCCTTCTGAGTATTAGTAACGTTTGTGTTGCCAGTATTCCTGCAATCACGGGCAAAGTGCCCTACCTTGTTGCACTTGTGACACTTGTGGGTGCACGGGCCATTATGGTGAAAATGGCACTTAGTACACTTGGGCAAAGATCCCCCATACGACTTCTTTTCGACTGTCCCCATATTGTAGACCTTGGCGACATTCTGCCTCTTGAAGGGTTGTTGTCGGTGACCATGGTTGTTTCTGGATGAATCATCAGCCTTCCTCTTATAATCGGATTGGCTTTCTGCGTAGGTGCGGAGTTTCTAATCCATCAAGTCGTTGGCCAACTTAATAGTCTCATCCAACGTCTTGGGTGGCAGATTTGACGTTCCCATAAATGTTGTCAGGAAGTCCACTGATGTACTTGTCAACCTTCTCGGTTTCGTTGGCAACAAACTTGGTACATATCATGGTTAGCTCTTGGAAACGTTCAGTGTATGCTTGAACATCGTTCCCCTTGACCTTTAGGTTCTGATTCGTCAATAATATATATATATAATATATAAGCAAACACTCAACCAATTACCTTTGCACAAGGAATGGTCAAAAGTTCACCAAAATAAAATATATATGTAGCCGGAAGTATGATTCCCGGGTCGTTTTGTCCCAACGAGGCTTAAATGGAAAATCGAATGACGGATTGATGATTGATGTTTGAATATGACAAAGGTATGATTGGTTTTCTATTTCTACAAGTTAAATATGCAAAAACGATTAAATAAAACCTAAAAACGAAAGCTATATAACTTAAAACCTAAAACGGGCACGAAAAACGAGGGCTAAAAACCTAAATTTTTGAGAAATTAATCCTACAGAAACTTTTATATTTTTCCTACGAAATATATGAAAAAAGAAAATTTTAGAAAAAAGATTTATATTTTTCTGATTAATATTTTATTTTTTATGATTTTTTAAAGATTTAAAAGAAAATAAATTATAAAAAATACTAAAAGTTTATAAAAAAATCTGAAAAATTTACACAAAATAGCTAAAGGGGGAAGGGTTTTTTAATAATTTTAACAACCCGTAAATTTTATCAAATGAAATATCCATCTATTAAAGTGAGATGACATTGTACTATCTATATATTATTATGAACCACCTTTTTCAGGGAATTTTTTCGCTTCGATTACATTTATTACCTTACCAATATCTCAAAATTGCTTACGCTACTTGCAGAACTAAAGTTAACGTGATCACGAAACCTACCTTGGCCATCTTTCTTCTTATAGGTCAAGCTAACATCATAACATGTTATGTCATAATTTATTAATCATTTTTACAAAAGTACATTAACTAGATAATGTAACATTTTGCATAGTTATATCCAGGACAAAGCCTTAAACCGTTTATCGTATACCTCTAAAACCTAATTCCATGTTAAGTTAACATCTAAGGTGAATGTACAGCTACTAAAGCATTATGTATAAGTAATATAACATCTTAATTGTTATATAAACTCCCTCCAAGTCAAGGGACATTGCCTTAAAAGCATAATGTATAAGTCATTAAGAATGACATCCAAAATAGCTATTTTACCCTCGTTTTCCTAACGAATCTTGTACAAACTATTAAGTACAATGTACAAACAAGCAATGCTCAACTTTTAAACAAAATTTCCCTCTATTTCAATCACTTAGACTTATTTTTAAACTAAAAAACAATAATTTTTATCCATGAAACCCTAAAACCGAGCTAGTTTCTAAACCTGACCCATTTCTTTGTTTTTAATCATTATAACTAAACCATTAACAAATTAGTTATAAACACTTATTTACAACATTTCATTTCATAAACTATTCTCGTTACTTATTGTACATCGAAGTTTGAACAAAAAAACCTAACCGAGCATGTTTGAACTCTATACTCATTTTTCCCTACTTTTTACCTATTGAAAACCAACAAGCTCCCGACACACCTCCAGTCTCACCTACTTCAGCCCCTAGTGCCTTTCAAGTACCTTCTTCATTCCTTGTCACAAGGCAGGCCTTATTCACCTCTTTCTTTATCTTAAATATGTCGGTGGATCACAAGGACCAAATACTCCTCAAGGCTAGTTTCTAGCTTATGTTACTCACCATACTAGCTCTTATTGTCATCTCTACTAGGTTAGACACTTATGACTCCCTTAGATGCTAAGAAACTTGCTCACCAAGTGTTTCTAACCCTATAAAATTCAAAACATACACATACATTTAAACCATCCCCCACAACTTCTCTCTTACCCACAAATGGAGTTCCAATACTTACATAGCAGAAAAGAAGATCAATAGAAGTCCCAAGACCAGAAGTAAAACAAAGAAAAACCAAGAAAAGAAGCCCCGGAGTTGTTATTTGGTGGTACAAAGCTAAAAGTCCCGATTTTGAGCCTGTTTCCAAGCTATAAGCTCAAAACCAGGTTAATAAGCTACATTCTGTTTTCATACCCTTATAATGTTTATATGATCATGCTTAAACTATTGTTAAAAGCTTTGAACTCAAAAACATATGTGTTTTAACTTTATTTTATCCTAACAAGATCATGAAACACCTAATTTCTGTTTTTGCTAATCTACAAGCTAACTTGTAAACTAGTGTTATAATCTTATATAATAAGTAATATCTAACATTATAATAAGTACTTTATTAAGTCTTGAAAGAATTTAAACTAAAAACCCACGCGTTTTCATTTTAAAACCCTAATTCGACCCGTTTTGATTTTCTGCTTAACAAATCGTTATTGAACTATTATTACGTTAAACATTCATTATTTTAGCTGAAATTAATTAAGCTTACCTATTAAATTTCTTTCATATGAAAAATATCAATTATTATGGATTTTGGATAAATAATCGATACTTTTTTTCATGGCAAAAACGGTTTATATCGTAAACTTTATTAAGCTTATAACTAAAGGGCATAAAATTGTCATTTTATCAAAGTTATAACTATTGGGGTTTATTATGTCACTTTCCAAATACTATGTTTATTTGTTAATCTTTTTAACTAAAGGACCAAACTTGTAAATGTGAAAACTACAAGTATATTTTGCCATTTTTTATTTCTTATGGGTCTAAAAAATGTAACATTTTGAAAAAGTGTTAGAAATGTGTTTCATTACCTAATAGACATAACTTAATTAACACTTGTCGTGCTTATCATTTCCCAGTGATTGAGCGTAAACACTAAAAACCGTTATATTATAAACTATTATAAAAATTCATCAGCGTGTGCTTTATAAAAATCCTGTCCCAAATCTATATCGTATCACAAATACTACGGAGATTTCATATTAAGGGGTTTGATTTTGGTTATTATGTTCTACTGAAGTTGTTGGGTTTACGATTTTAAAGTTCCTAGCTCCTCAAAAGTTTTACTGAATGACCTCTAAAATTATTGATGGCACGTTCGATGTTACAATATCTCCATAATAATTCAATCACGATATATACATTTTACTTTATAAATTTTTGTAAATCTGAACAATCAAACTAAAGACTTGGACCCTTATTTACAATGGTTGCTTGTGATGTATGCTGTTACTTTATTTTCATTTTATCTTTTGATATACATATTATATTTTACACAATACTTTTAGGTGAGTTCATGAGCCTAGCATTTCAATCTTTCAAATGTTTTATAAACCGCGAGGGGGAATACTTGCTATAAAATTAATGAATGCTATTTATTTTATTTGTAAATCTGTCCTGATTTATTATTGTCTAAGTAACTATTTTGCCTTTAAGTCCCCAATATCATGAACCGTTAATTACTCTACGGAGTGAGCGCGAATGTTGTGAATAGATCTATTTGGGTTGGACTCCCTGTTGGTGTACCCAGTGATATCAGTAACCAATTACACATCAATAGAATATAACTACGGTGTTTTTGGAAAAGGCACCTGTTGGGGCTATAACGTGTGATTATTATATATCCCAAGGCTTTGGATTCATGAGATAATGGCAACAATAATTGTTTTACAAATAACGGGTGTATAACAATGTAACCCAATATCGAATTTGCATTCAAACTATTTAATTAAAACCTATGAATTTCACTCAACCTTTGTGTTGACTTTTTAGCATGTTTATCTCAGGTAATTGAGCAACTTATGGCACGGAGTGGCATGGACTTGAAGATGGCAAAAACTGTTATCATTCAAACTTATGTATGATGTCTTAACTAAGGTACATGCAAAGCAAGATGTAGCAGAGCAGGATACAAAGAAGAGAAAAGGTGGTCATATGAAGATGCATGCTAGGAAAAGGAAAAGACCACAACCAGCTGATGATAGTGATGATGAACACAGAAAGTGTCTTAAGATTGTTACATTTGAAGGTACCATAGATAGTGAAATAATGGAGAGAAAAACTGTCATTGCTAGGTTGAAAAAGGTATCATCACCAGATGGAGACTATCTTGTTATCTACAGAGCTAATGGGAACTTCAGGGCATTCAACTATCTATTAGAGGTACTACATATCTTTGACATGCAAGATTTATTTCACTTGTGTGACTTGGTGATGAAGCAGTACTCAGAAGTCACACTTGAAGGAATTGAGTTGATTCTTTGGGGAGATTTGAAGATAATGATAGAATCCTCAACAGAAGAAAATGATCAAAGTGACTTCTAAAACAATCAACAAAATTGGGAGATTGTTAGATGGAGATTATATGAATCTTGTATAGTTTACATATTAGATATTGAAGATGGGACAGTCATCCATATGTTGGTTGAAAGAAGGTATCCTCTCTCCAAGGATTTGCTGCAAAGGATGCTTGATTTTGGATTAGAAGTTGAGGTAGAAAGTACTGCTGCATTAGATTTGATAAGGTTCATTAAGCAACAGCTTAATGAAGAGTAAAGATGAAATGGAATTGAGAAGGGTTTGAGTGTTGGCTAACCACCACACAACAAATGGTCATCAGTTCACCATGCTTAACAGGCATAAGAACTGGCTAGTCCATAAGCAAACGGCTTATGGTAAAGACTTCTCAAATCTATTTATGGTTGACAATTTACCAAAAATTGTAGGGTTCTCAACTCACCTTGCTTCATGGTTAAGAGTTGGCTAGTCCAGGATCAAACAGTTCTTGGTAAAGACTACTCAAATCTGTTGATAGCTGATAGTTTGCTAAAAACTATATGGTTTATCAATGCACCATGTTATGGCAATGAAGCATTGGCTAGTCCAAAAGCAAACGGTATTTGGTAAAGACAAATCAATTCCGTTAATGGTTGACAGTTTACCAAAAACTATATGGTAATCAACTCACCATATTTTGCAATAAAGAGTTGACTATCCCAAAGCAAACGGCTGCTGGTAAAGGAATATCAAATCCGTTTATGGCTGATAGTTTGCCAAAAACTACAAAGCCAACTTAGTTGGATTGTTGCTAAAAAGATGTTGATGTGTTGTTGAAAAGATAAGTTGTTGATGAAGATGGATAGCTGAAGATGTCAAGATTATTAAAGATTAAGATCAAGATTTGACAAAGTGTTTGGATATATCCTCTAAGAACTTAAGAAGAATAATCTGGAGAAACATGAAGTTAAACAAGTTCAACAATCATGTTTAGGGGAGGATTGTTGGGAATTATACATTCCTGACTTAGTACCGTTAGTTATATACTTAGTACCGCTAGTAATAGTTAGTACTGACAGTACAAAATGTTAAGTACTGCTCAGATAGTTAGTACCGTTAGTATAAAATAGTTAGTACCGTTTAAGAGATATGCATGAGATATTATAGGAAAAGATATGCATTATCTTTTACGCGTTTTGTAAGCCAGGATTAGGGTTTTCCTTGGTGTATAAAAGGAACCCTTACGGCATAGTTAGAGATATCAGTTCATTGTCAATCTCATAGTTAGCAATTAATACAAAAACTTAGTTATCAATATTCATTGTTCTTCTTTGCATTATAAGTTAGATTCCGCATAACTTATAGTGTTCTTAATCATTGTTTCTCCTGTAGTTTGTGTGAATCTATTCATATTAGCTACAACCCTTAACAAGGTAGTAAGATCTATATTCAAAGGGATCCACAAGTGGTATCAGAGCCTGTAGAGAAACTCTGAGTAAGAAGAACAAAAACCAGTTATAAACCTCTATCTTACAAAGCAATTCAATGGCTGGATCAGAAGATGATATTCCACCACCACCACCACCATTATATTATTATATAAATATTATATATATTGTGCTGTGTGGTGTGTGATGTATAAATAAATATAAATTGTATAGTTCCGTAGAAATATGTTATAATGTATATCTATTGTATATGTGATATAAATATATATATATATATATATATATATACATATAATATTACATATATATATATATCACAATACTAGATATATACATATCTTTATATACATATATATATATAGCATATAAATACATATAATATATACTACAAATACGTCGTAACAAATATAGATACTATATAATAGTACATATACATATGTATATATGTATACATATATATGAGATATATATATATATACATAAATATGATCTATAATATATATATAAATATATATATAATAATATATCTACCAAAATTAATAATATGAATATGTATTATTAATATACAATATTATACGTATATAGATTATGTATACCTAATCTTATATATACTACATGTAAGATATTATACATGGATATATATAAATACATGATATATATAAATAGCCATGTATAAAGTACATATACATGTACATTATTTATATAACTGTACATGAAATATATACAGTACCATAAGTATATAATTATACCATATGTAAGATAAATATGACATATGTTATATATATATATATATACAAATATATATATAAGAGTATATAAATCTAAATATAAAAATATATATATACTATACATATACATAAACACAATATATATGAGAGTTTAATCATGATAGAACAATATCATCTCAAAGAACAAAGAATACATCCTAGCCATCTATTTTTCATCAATAAAAAAAAACAATTAAAAAAATCACTTTTCTACCTGCTTTTTAAAAAGAAAATAGCTTCAAATGGTAAGTCGCCAAACGACAAAAATACACCACGCGACGAGATTAAATCATCTTTCTATAGAGAGGCACAGTTCATTATACTATCGACGACTCTTTAATCGATGTTTTTTCAGTACGTCTGAAAATATCACATGTGATTTAGTAGCACACTCACAAGTGATTTAGCACAATCACAAGGATTTCATATAATCGCATGTGATTTTTCAACGTTACTAAAAAAATCGATTTCATATACTTTGACGACTTTTTAGTGTTAAAATTTCTGCCAAAAAAAATTACACGTGATTTGTAAAATCACTTGTGATTTGTTATTGTAAAAATCACGTGTTATTTCATAAATCGCATGTGATTTCACAAATTCACTATATTTTTTAAAGTAATAATCACTGTGATTTCATAAATTCATAAATCGCGTGTGAATTTACAAATTTACGTGTGATTTTTAATGTAAGAAATCACATGTGATTTTTTGAATCACGTGTGATTTTTTCTGGGCGGAAATTTTAAAAAAATTCGTCGAAAGTATATAAAAGTGACCGTCTATAGAAAGATAATTTAATTATCTTCGCAATGGTATAATTAAATATACGTCAAACGAAAAAAAATACATCATCGCGATGAGTATTTTTTATCTTTCTATAGGGGGCACTTCTCTATACTTTCGACGAACTTTTTTCTGAATTTTTTTTCAGTCATGTCTGAAAAAATCACATGTGATTTGTATCACAATCACATGTGATCTCGTAAAATCACATGTGGTTTTTTCAGACGTGACTGAAAAAAACAATCGAAAAAAAGTTTGTCGAAAGTATATAGAAGTGCCCCTCTATAGAAAGATAATTTAATTCTCATCGCGATGGTATGTTTCGTTTTGCGTAACGATTAACGGTTTGTGAAATATTTAATTTTAAAAAATAGGATGAAAGTGGGTTTTTTAATTAAATTAAAATAAGAATTAATCAAAACCATTAGATGGAAATAAAGTGGATGGTTGAGATGAAGTGGATTGTTCTTTAATTAGATAGTGTTCTACATAGAACTTTTCTCATATATATATATATATATATAGTGTGAGGTTTTTTTCATAACCAATTAAATGTACAGAACTGTGAGAAGCAATCTAAGCCTTTGAAAAAACTCATCAAAGGATAAAAACACTTATGGCACTAATGTAATTAAATGAAAGATTATATACTTATTTCAAAATTACAGAAGGGTAAAATAGGTATATTACATCTCCCCATATCACAAATCATCTCTTATTTTCAGTTAAAAGTTATAACCGGTGTACCTTCTCTCTTAGAAAAAAGCTAAATCTAAGATCTTATCAAAAACCATCCTAAGCCAAATCCCACAAACAAAAATCGTCAGTTTGAACGAAACATTAGATATGATCACATGACAACCAATCATCATCATACTCCTCAAATCCTTGTTAAATTCATGCGAAACCCTACACCTCAACAACAACCACAAAGAGTTTTTTTATTGTGACAACCAATCATTATACTCCTCAAATCCTTGTTAAATATTTACTGTTTTTATCACGATCTGATTTCAAATCCGGCGACCATATCCAAAACGCCGCTATTTACTTTTAGTTAATTCAATAACCGATGGGCTTCGGCTACGATCTTGTTTCTGTTACTTTCCTGTGAAAGACCATGAACAGGGCTTTCGTCTTTGTTGTATTCTGAACCAGGTAGGTGTGGATACATATTGCAAAGATGGTTGTAAGTTCTGGATCTATTTTGATTGTATTAACAAACATGTAGGGTCTTTGTAGTTTGTTCCCAGGATATTGAAATTAATATATGTATTGTCTAAACTAAGAATTTCTATATATTCTACATAGTATTTGTTTTTCATAAAGAAATAATTTATTTTGATTTGTGTCATGGAGTAATTTTGTCAAGTTTTTAGATAAGTAACAACTCCTATAATTTGTATTGTATTATTGAATAAACAAAAGGAAAAAATGCATGTGCATTGGTGTTACCTTAACTTCATATGCGTTGTTCAAGATGTTTTATGCTAGTAGTAGTAGTCATGCTTTTAAATAAGGTATGATGATGATGTCAAGGGAGTAATACATGTGCACAAAAATAAAATCAAGATATTCATCAGTAGTTTTATTAGTAGTTTTATTCAATAGTAGTTTATAACAAATGAACCAGATATACGCCTATAGCCCACCATGTATGACCACGTATACTTAATTTGTTGTCTCATGGGGTTTGCATAATTTGTTGTCTCGTGGACTTTGTATAATCGAAAGTTGGACTCTTTGTTAGTGTGATTTAGCTTTCTTTGTACATGTTTGACGTAAAAAATGTTTAGTATTTTTTGTGTTTTAATTTATTTGTCAAATTTAATATCATTTTCTTGTTTTTATTATATTGTTTCAGGTGGATACGATGAGCAAAATGAAACGTGCACATGTGTTTTGTATGTACTATCTAGGAAGAAGATAGTTATGGTATAGGTGTAAAGAGTAAAGATACAAGTGCATATAGTGGATACAAGGGCATATGGATGAACTCAAGTGCACATATATGCATACAAAGAAATCGAGAGTGTTTAATGAAGGAAAATACATGTGCATATACGACAAGACCAAATCAACGAAACTTTCATTTATTCTTTATTTTTATAATTTTGTATTTTAATTGTATATCACATGATTTTAAATTTTATGTATAATGTATTTGTTTTGAATTGTATAGAGTACATGTAAAATACTTTTGTTCATCATTCTATGCATTTGTGTATAATATTTGTTTGCAAAACACATTAGAGGTTTATACAGTTGAGCACTAAAAACAAATGTAAAATTACATTATCTAAGGAAAAACACATATGCACCATACATTTTGAACACATGCATACTGAAAAAAACAATTATTTTAAAAATTAAATTATAAAAAAATAAATTCCTATAATAATAGAACTAAAAATATGTTTTTATCAAAAAAAATAAAAAAGAAAAAAAGAATGTAATTTTACTATTATACCCTTTTAAATTAAATAATAAAATTAATATCTTAAAAAAATCTGATTGGTTAATGTTGGTTCTCGCAGTTCTGTACATTTGTTTGGTTCTGAAAAGAACCTCACCCTATATATATATATATATATATATATATATATATATATATATGTATATGTATATATGTGTATATGTATATATGTGTATTATATATTATATTTTTATTATATTTTTAAATATTTATATTATATATTTATACTAGTAACTACCCGCCAGACGGGGCGTGGTTCGCTTCGAATTCACAATTTAGGTTATACTACCGCTGCAAAAAAAACTCGGAATATTCTAACTATAGCCGAGTACACAATCATTATTCTCCGGAACCGAAGCATCGACAGTAAAACCTATATCTAATCATTCAAACTAATTCAAAATCACACGATTGCAATCACCTAAAAACACCTCAAACAAAACCTAAAACTAATCACAATAAAACCTCAAACTCTAAGCCGATTACACAATCATTCTTCTCCGAACCGAAAACATCGGGACAATAAAACCTATTCATAAGAATTCAAAATAGTCAAAAATCACATTCATTGCAATCACTTAGAAAAACCTCAAATAAAAACTAAAAACTAATCACAATAAAACATAAATCTACTCGTATTGAATCCTTGTATACGCAACATCAAAATCACATTATTCCAGTCATCTACAAAAACCTAAACCTAATCACAATAAAACCTAAAACCTAAAAGATAACATTATGTCATATATAATGTAATTAAATTATCCAATGTGTAACTTGATCAACAAAACACTTCATGCGATTATATTTACAACAATCATAACTATATGATATCAAATAACACATGAACAAACATATATAATAAAATATTTTTTTTTTTTTTTTTCTAGGCAAGTTGTTCCATGCCATAATGCCTAGAGATCAATAAATAAAAAACATCTAATATCATTACCAATAACTTGATTTTAGCAACAAATTATTAAATAATGTACCTCATTCGTAATGATATTCATAACTTGTTTTATTTTTGACAAAGATATTATTTCATTATTGAATCGCTTGCTCGATTTAAAAAAAAAACACTAGACCTACAATGATATCCACAACCAATCATCTTTAGATTTCATATTAATGATAAACGTAAGTACCTTTTCCTTCATAGCCTAGATCTTCAATGTGACAGGTAGATTCATATGTGATCCTCTTTCACTATGATCTTTCAAGCCACACTACCATTATTTCAGCTCCAAATGCGATATACTCTTGGTTGGCTAGTGGTTCATCTATATCTATCATAAGTTCCAACAATGTAACCTGTTATTAAGGGGGATCAATGATGGGGGGGGGATGTGTGTAAAACGATGTATGTGGCATTCGGTATACTAACCTTGGATACATCCACGGTTGTGTGTTCAATTAAGCATCTAGAAGGAAGTCGACGATAAGTATTTGGCGGGGGGGCCGCGATCATGCGAAAGTTTCTGCATAGGACACGTGCCTTGATCAATCTGTAAACATTGTTATGAGGACAGTGAACTTCCTGTTGGAAACCATGGGTTGGAAGTGGCTTGGTATTCTTCTTTGTTGACTGTGTATGTGCATGGAGAATTCATTCTTGTAGGAAAAAATAAACCCTCTACTGGTATGAATAGAAAGCAATAGTGTAGTAGTAAACTTGATAAGTAAAACTATTAAAAGGGATATAACACAACCGGTTAGAAACACAAAATGGCACTGGATCTTAATGTATAGAAAAAATTCGCTCTCTCAAAAGTTTATGGCACTTGAATGTTTTATCCTACCCTTAAGTGTATAATATAAGATGGTTATCAACTTGAGTTTACTCAATGTTCTTACTGTCTTTGACGAGTTATAGATTAGAAACAATTGTGGCAAAAGAAATAAATTAAAACGTAAGATGATTAGATCAAAAACAATGTGTTAATGACATTGGAATATGCGAATTGAATTACAAATAATTTAATATGTATAAACAAATATCTCAAATACCATTTGATCTTTTACAATGAAGAACTAAATCATATATTGAATTGTCAGACTAATATGAAACGTCTCTAGAATACGAAGGGTTTGAGTTATAGGATATGCCATATAATTAATAAGGTAGTATTTATTATGTTTTTTTAAAAATCAAAAGATATCAACATGGTATAAATCAACAATGGCTTATTTTTATAAGATATTATTATTGTTTTTCATAGTTGAACACAAATAATGGCTTGGCTCTATTGGTTAACCTTGTTGTATCTTAACCATAGGTCACAAGTTCAAACCTTGCCATGACCAATGTTTTTAAATAAATTCTCAAATTTAATGTCATGTGATTATATATAAAAATCGAAACAATATTAGAAAATCCGGAAATTTATAAAAAACGAAAAAATAAAAAAAACAAAAAATTATAAAAATTATTGCCTTGTGTATGCCATGTCATCTTTGAGGTGGCGCCATGTCACTAATTCATATTAATCCAGCCATATATTATTGCCTTGTGTGTGCCATGTCATCTTTGAGGTGGCGCCATGTCACTAATTCATATTAATATGAATTAGTGACTCGACGCCACCTCAATGATGACATGGCACCAATAAATCATAAAAATTCGAAATTACCTAAAAAAATTAGTTCATACCAAGGTTTGAACTTGTGACATATGTTTAACATGCAAAGAGATTAACCAACTGAGCCAAACCACCATTTGTGTTAAACTATCCAAAATTATAATAATATCTTCTAAAAAAACCCATGTTGATATCTTTTAATTTTAAAAAATATACCAAGATATACTCTAACAATATATCAAGATATTGATCTGCATATTACGATTCTTATTTTGCAGGCTGGTCATGTTATCATATTAAAAAAAGGTATACTCCTTTTCTCAAAACCCTAATGAAATTGTGTTATTTTTTTAATTTTGTGTATACATGTGTTGTTTTTTTTAACAGGTTGGTCATCTTCTTTATTTTGTTTAAAGGTATATGTTTTTTTTTCAGGTTGTTAATCTTTTTGTTTTGTTTTGTCCGTTTTTAACTTTTAGATATTGTTTATTCAATATCAGGCTTTTTTTGTTTTAATCATTATGTGTTTTGTTTTCAGAACCATATTGTTCTTCAAGTTGAGTTTAGAGTAGAAACTGTGTACTTGGGACTTGGGACGGTGACATTATTGTTATATTTTCTTCTGTTTATCTGTGTAGAGAATAGCGATCAAGAAAAATTGAAGAAGCCGGTGACCGGAGGTCATTACTCTTCTAAGGAGGTATTATCTAGAAGCAACTTATTTAAGCAAACTGTATGCATTACTTGCACATTTTTTATTTTATTTAGAAGCAACTTAAATAAAATCAGTGCATTAATTTGAAAGATCCATGTTTTTGAATCTAGGCATAGACAATTTACCATTTAGACTTGTCAGATCGCACATTAAATAAATTGGAAGGATATGATAGCATACCCCAAGTATTTGCTGATAATTTTTTTTATGTAGAGGTCTACAACTAAAAAACCCTTGAAAGTTTAGGGATCACTTAACTGGATATGAGATAACTGGATACATGTGATTTTGCTTTGTGTTTATAGACTGACGAGGATGAGGAAGCTGGGCAAAAAAAGAAGGATGCAACAAAGGAAAAGGTCAAATGTTATGCCATACTACCTTTAAATCTTTAATCATATGTAACAATCGTTTTCATGTAACTTTTAATTTACTTCGTCTGCAATATCTTATTCATCTACCCGGATCAAGATTATTGTAGAGTATGCAAAGTCAAGCAGATCTTCATGCAAGAAACGATCTGAGAAGATTGAGTCCAAATCTCTAAGATTGGGATTCAGTAGCTGGGATCCTCAAGGGTTTGAAAACACTAAATGACATCACATGGACTGCTTTTTTGCTCTAGATACAAACCTGGTTTTGGCAGAAGCAATTGAAGGGTTTTCAGAACTGAAGGTAAATTCGATGTGGTTCAGTTTTTCTATGTTGCTCCTGATTATCTTCATTTTTTATCCCTTTTTTCCTCATATGGTCGGTACTCTAAGTTTAGAGTTTTCAAAACTATGCATTACCACCATTTAGGCACCACTGTATTTGTTAATAGGAGTCATTTCATGTTAAATTAAAGCCCATTGGCTCAACTTCTTTAGCCTGTGCAAAAACACATAACACCAACACCACCCCCACCCCCACATTTCAAGCAAACCATTATTTAGAGCTAAAAAAACCAAAACATCATATTTTTCTATATACACCATTATTTAGCCGACATTCAAAAGACCTTACGGTCGTTATATTGTATTCAATAAATATATAGTGAATTGGGTTAAGTGTTTGAGGATCATGGGAAATGCATCTTTGGCGACGAGGTAACATAGTTTCTAAGCAAAAAAGTGTTTGCAATGCACTGATATGCAAGTGTAAGCTGTTGACAATTGTGAAGACATAGTTGGTGGATCCGAGGAGATATACTCACCTACCATGCAAACTATGATTGATGAAGCTTTAATGCGGTTCATACATATTTTTCGCTCTTACAAGTAAAGCCAAAGACTTTTTGTATATATGTGATTTGACTAAAGTGTTTTTTATTTGCAAATTCTGCTTTTGCTGTTGTGTTAAGACGCATTAACGCACCTGATATATTTTTAAACAATCTTATATCTTAGCAAAAATAAGACACATTCTAACCAATGTCATTCATATGTCATTGAAGCTACTAACACAGTTTCTTGCCTTTGATCTACAGCTGTAGCGCATTGGAAAAAAAAAGATACACATTTGAACATAGTTGTTGCAGCTAATGTTATTTTCACACTTTTATTGAAACAAATAGACGTGTCCAGGTTTAATACCCTTTTTGTTGCTAATTAAACTGTATTAGCAGAAACCAAAGTTTAAATCCAGCTTATTTACGTTCCAACTTGCTGCAGGAGAATGTTGCCTTTCTTAGAAATATAATTTTAGACGACAGAGTCCCTGCCAATGAGCTTAAATTTCTTCTCCGTTCTCTAAATTATCTTGGGAGTCTTCTAGAGAAGAGTGATACATTGAAAGAGGTATAGTTTATTGAATTCTCTATTTGAGTGGTAGACTGACTTGAGGGTTTACGGGCGGTTTTGACAGGAAGAGTATAGGCGGGTCACAACATATTGAATTTAGCCTCAAGATACTATATTGAATTCTCTTTTTAAGTGGTTGACTGACTTGCGGGTTTACGGGCTATTTTGACAGGAAGAGCATAAGCGGGTCACAACATATTGAATTTAGCCTCAAGATGCTTACGGTCTGGAGAAACTAACCATTGAGAAGTTATGCCCTTACAACCACTGATAAATTTGAAATGCCGAGAGACGTGCTTCAAACTCAATCTGATATCTTCATTCATGAATGTGTTATCCGTTAGGCACTTTAACGGCGTCCTCCAGAAGTTATCTATGATGAATGCTTGAGGTCTATTCTACAATAATATAATATGTATAATGTTAAATCACTTTTTATATGAACTTACAGTTAGTGTTACTTTGTTTTCTATTTAACTAATTCAACTGACATGTTATGCAGAAGACTCTTCTTCCAGATCAGTCAAAGTTTTACAGTGGAGAACGCTATATTTACCAATATACGTGTCCTGGTGAAGATCAAGAGGAATGCGTGATAAGGACAAGGGTTATTACTTCTACATGACCGTAGAGGCCATTTAAGAAGGAAATCTCGGCATCTATGAGGTTGAAGTATTATGCAATAGCGATGATGGTAGTTGAACATGTATGGTTTCTTGCAAAGTTTATAATCGCTGCACATTTCTGTCATTCACCATTAATGACACTAAATAGCCGTTCATATGCCACACGGGAACATGTATGCTTTCGTGAATGTATTTTCTGTTAATCTTAGAAGTCTACCCAATTGTTTTTCTAATTTGTCAGGTTAGTAGAGAATTAGGTAATACATAAACAAACATGCAAAGGCTCATTCACTTTTTGTCTATATGAAGAAAACAACGTAAGAAACAAGCACAAAACATTCACATGTCAGTCATATATCATTATTATGAGGCCCTTTGCACAACCTTGGGATGGACCTCTCAAATAATTTTTGTTCCTGAAACAATCTTTAAACCATTTGGTACTTTTTCCTCCCATTGTCTCAAACTCGATCTCGAGTATCTGGTATTTTGGTTCCTACCAAATACACGTGAGTCTCGACATATGTAAAAGAGGTCGTGAAAGCTTGTCCGATAATGGCTAGAAATGGTTTACATGGTGGCTGATTCATGGGCCAGTATCGGCCATTCTGAGACATTGTACTTCTTATATTTGAGGTTCATGCAATCATTGTACATAGTTGAACTGGTGGACATTAAGCTTGAGGGTTATGTCAGGTTCACATAGTGGTATAAGTCATTCAACATCTTTAGCACTTGATATTGATAATCGATTGACACGTCACAATAATCTCTTTTAAAGGCATAAAACTATATACATAATTTAGTTATCTCAATCATTTTTCTTGCCATGGTTAAAAACACTATATAGACACATAAATTTAATTATCTCAACCATGTTAAACATATGTACATAATAATCGGGGAGTACAATACATAAACTAAGCCATGTTTTTCAAAAGAACAACAAATAATGTAAAACTGTCTAACAATTTAAAAATTATCCAACTCGTCGTCTTAAACACCCGACAGTTACACCCTTAAACTAACAATAAAACCACATAGATTTCGAAACAAACCGGCCCAGTTTGTGACTTTTGGTAACCTATTCATGATTTGATAACGTAACTATTAACTAAAAAGGCAAACTACATTCACTTACGTAACATTCTTCTAAATTATTTACCACAAACATTTTTACCTTACATAACTAACTTACTCTTACGTGTTCACATAATGGACATAAACTATTTCGCACCGATGACATTTGGTCAGCTGGAAATGTATGTACCTTCCTCCTTAACATTTCGTTGGACGAGTGTTTTATGAGATGTTTATCTGTACAGTGATCTTGCCGAAGCAGAAGGTGCATTGGTTTTGGATAAATTTAATCATGCAAAACAGCAGCAACTGCGTGAAAAACCAACAAAAAATGGAATCAGATTATGGACTCCCAAGAGACCTTTCTCACCCGCAACTGGTCCTTTTTTGTTGTTTCGATGAGTCGAGCTCCACTAATATTAAACAAGAAAATTTGTGCTTTTTACCACCATTATTATGGAGATGAATTTGCACTACTATATATAGACCTTAGCAGACATAGCAAATTTTAATGCAGATATGGCGATTAATTTGCTAATCATCATTAGTTTGAGTTTAACCTTAATCCCGGTAGCTAAATCACAAGCATAGTTACTCTTCTACATGTCCTAAAGCTGAAGCTACTGTGAGGTCTACTGTTGAAACACACTTCAAAGATGATCCTACAGTAGCAGCGGCCCTTCTCAGGCTTCATTTTCATGATTGCTTTGTTAAGGTAACGATATTACTGAGAACGTTTTTTTCCATTTTGGGAATGATAGAAGT
>BQNB010106544.1:0-23369 GCA_026074375.1 Tanacetum coccineum | reverse complement strand
CCTTAGCTCTTAATAATGAATGTTTGTATGGAATCGGAAGAAGGGATTTCTTGTATTTCTTAGCTACTAAGAATGGTTATCTTTAAATGAGTCATTTTTTAAAGGTTCATGATATTATAGTTTGTTTAGGTATTGAGAGTATGTATATACATGTTGAAAATGGTTATTTAATAACCCTAATATTACACATAATATTCTACGAGCTGCGCAGCGGAAATAAACTCATATAGCAACTATAATTAACATAAAACATAAACGGAAAACGTACCTCTAGCAACCAAGCTATTGAAGAAACGAGAGCTTTTTGAGAATACACATGTGTATTAAACCATGCAAAACTAAAACCTTTCGAGTTGCTAAAATAAACAACCTCTACGTGTATCCACACTACAGGTTAACCACTACCACCTGAATGCAAGTTCCACGAACCAACGTACGAAGAATATAAGAAGTAATCGAAAAAATCAAAACCATGTAGGCTCACGTATTCTCAGCCGTATAGATATCATATGACATGAGCATATCCCAAAACTAATAGCCTATTTTATTATTGATGACATCAAATAACGTCACATTTATACCATCATTTATCCCGAATAAACTACCTACTTTTATATAATTATTTCAAGGATTTGTACTTAATTGCTTAAATGTGTTATTTGCATTAATTAAGGAGTGATTTGTGAAGACATGCTAAAAGGCGTATATTTTGGAGCTAAAACTAAGATATTTGAAGATTGCATAATTCTGACCAATATGCTGTATCCACAAAAAGAGATATGGCGTATCAGCGCCAACTCTTCACAAGAAAACGCGTATTATCAATTCCCAATACGGCGTATCCACGTTTACCTATACGCCGTATCCAGCTCGATAACTATTCAAAGATTTGGTGAATATTTATATTTTGGGAATGAATATGGTTTTGATTATAAATTTTGCGCGCACTCCAAGAGAAACACCCCAATACGCCGTATTGGCCTAGCCCAATACGTTGTATCTAGACTTTTTCAGACACTATAAACTGAAGACTCAAAAACGAGTTTTCAGTGTGCAAAATCATATTCTTCATACCTTACACATAAAAGACAATTTTCTGAAGAGAAGAAGAGCAACCAAAGGTCAAGCATCGATCACGGTTCCATAGAAGACACCATGTAATTCTTATACTCTTGTAATCATTAACGTTTAGTTTACCTTGGTAATTTGATCGTGCTAAGATAAGAAATCATTGCACTAAATAAACAAACCAACGTTTAATCGGATTTAATATGGCTGCTACGGTTTTCTATTATTTGGCTTGTACCGCTCTTTTATCTTTTGATTGTTTTCTTGCGTGTTTATTGTGGTTATAATTGATTATTATCACCATAAAACCTGTGCCCTGTATCTCAAGTGAAACCCACATCATTGTTAGTACGTATATAGCATAGTTTAACAATTAATTTGAATTAACTTAATTGAGTATTAAAATACTTAATAGAATATAAGGTTAACGACCTCGCTTCTTAGTGTTCGACACCCTTACGTTCCACGAAATTCCACCGATGGGTCACACTGCCCGTTAAAGTTTTTTTTAGGATAAGTCGGCTAAATATAAATTTAAAACTTGGTAATCAATAAATTGACCCTACACGATAGTACATCAAGTTTTTGGCGCCGCTACCGGGGAATAAAAAAGTTTAACCGTTAATTTTATTAGTATTTCTAACCATTAGTTTAGAATAATCTTATTAGTGTAATTTAATTCAGTTTGTAATTAATTTAATTGTGTGATTAAATTCCTGCATTATTTAATTATTTTCTAAGTACCCTGTTCTGACAGATCAACTGATACGCCGTATCCACCAGTTGGATACGACGTATCGACCTTTCCACTCAGAACAGCGTATTGATCTCTACAGTCTAAATAACGTATTTGTTCTTCCAACCAATACGGCGCATTTTATAAACTCAATATGGCGTACTGACCTTCAGCAGAGCATACAGCGTATTCAAATTAATTGAATACAGCGTATTGATCACCTGATACATTAACAGTAGCTATTTTTTGAATTCGTTTTGTTTTAAGTGTTCTCTCTCTTGAGGGTACATCCTACTGATCATTTGTACTTATTTTCAGGAATTCGATTGACGATGACAGAACGAAACGACTATATCTTCGTTACCCAAAAAAATTGCATCTCTAATGATAACGAAGGGAGAATGATCGAGAGAAATTTTGTTGAGATACAGGGAACATTTTTGGTCAAGATACGGAGACTAATACCTTTTAAAGGGCAATTGGAGAAGAACATGTTTGAGCACTTTAATAATATTTCTTAAAGTTGTTAGGCACAATCAAAATTAATGGGGTAAGTCAGACGATTTAGGCTTAGCATTTCCTTTTTTACTCGCAGGTGCGCATGTGAATGGTTTAAAAAGATTGTATAGGGTCAGTTACTATTGGGAAGCATTTGGTAGAAAAGTTCATTCAAAAATTCTACCAATTTTCTAATGACAATGAAGAAATAGAAGCTGAGGAGGATGATGACCCTGACGATATTACTGATATCTTCAAGATCGAAGGCAATTTATTTAACTACGAGACACCCTTGTGTAAAGCATTCAACGATTTCAACTACCTCCTTAAAATTGACAGGGATCTGTTTACTTTTGATATCCAAGGAATTAGGACTTACGAGGAATATGAGTTGAATAATCATGTGGACAAAGGGATCGTTGAGGAAAACGTGGTTGGATAACGGGAGTGCCATATCTACTTTGTGATACATATATGCTGAAACCATATCGTTTTAAGAATGAATAACCAAATGGCCCACGGTTGTTCAGATATTGAGGTTTTGTAGGAGGAGAGTACTTGGGATGATTAAGGTAAAAAAACTTTACTTTTTTCCAAGTTTCACAAAGGTGGCATGATAATTTTGCTTATGGAAAACTGAAGATGAAACCTTAATGTACAAAGCAAGGGTGAAGAATCATAGGGGAATTGCGACTCCCGGTGATGATGAATTTATGTGCATAGGTTGATAATGTTTTGGACTTCCACAAACTAGACTATAATGTGCTTGTAAAGCTACAAGAACGTTGGTGGAAGATAAATGCTCATGAAGTCACACCATTCACTCGTTTGGAAAGTTATGGCCAGAGACCATATGCAAACTTCAAAACTGAAAAGACTCATGACCCTTATCTTGATATTAACCGTATCTTTGATAGAAATTATGACACAAGCAACGCTGGTAATATTCAAGACAGTCAGAAGCATGTAGAACGTAGGGATGATCCCTCTCATGAGCCATCAGTCTGCAAAATCAAGAGATTCGAGATGATGAAGTACGCATTCAATGCTGACAAAGAATACATTGCCATAAAAGAGTCCAAGTACCTCAACCACTCAAAGGACAACCTCGACGCTTATCGAGAACTTTTACGTATCATTGGTAAGGGATGGGTCGTGGCAACACCCGATAATGAATGAAGAAGAAAGGAAATAAGTCAACTTTACAGACTAACTAAAAACAAAAAGTGCCCGGGAGAGACAAACGTCTGTTTTTAAAATTGTTTGGAATTGTTTGCACGAGTCTGCCTTCCTAGATACTCCATACGGCGTATCGAACCTCTAAGGATACGGCCTATGGAGTGTCTGGACGTTATCAGTCTGTAATTTAATTTCAGTACTTTAAAACTATTTAATTGTTTTTACAGGAACCATACGGCGTATCCTAGGGTTTGGGATACATCATATTGATCCATGTACAGTTGTGTGTTTAATTGTTTTCCTGTATTGTAACCATTGTATAACCGAGATAAGAATTTCACTTTGTAATTCTAAACTTTTTTGCAGGACCTTGCTGTAAATAAATCGACGATATGGTATACTCTAAAAAAGAGTGTGTTGAACATATTAGAGCATTCTAAAGCCTGTAACACACTTGTTGCTCAAAGAACTCAATTATGAGAATTATCCCGAGAAACATATCCGGGAGTTTCCTCGTTCTATTTCTATTTATATTTTTCTTTAATTGTTTTATCTTATAAACGAGGTCGTTGTATACATCTAAGTGGGGGGATGGAGACTTAGAAGCCTACTTGTCTTGTATAATTTAAGTGGGGGGATGGAGAATTAGAACACCTACTTGTCCTTTCTTTTACAAATAATATGATATATGCTTAAATTATGCCAAATTTAAAATTTTCTAGAGAACTTTGTAAAAATTCATAGTTACATGACTCGACGCACTATAACCCTTGATACAAAATTTGTGTGAATTAAGCCTATTTTGTTCCAAACATTTACTAATTCTCACACAAAGCATTATCGAGTGTGTCGCGTGACTGTAGTGGACTTTAGAACCAGGTTGGTTATCACTCTAGACCACAAATACGATGAGTACTATGAATTTAGATGAAGAAACATTTTTAACTGGTAAATTTCTAGGAATACACCAAAAAGCCTAAATGTTGTAAAATTAACTAACTACACTGGTTAGTTAAATTCCTGTGTAACCCTTTGTTTACTCTCACTTTAAGAGTAAGATCCCCTAGAAAAACTTGTTTGAGCATTCCTGTCTTTTTCACACCATATGTCTATTTCATTACACCTTTACCACATTAGCTACCCTGTAGATAAGCCTACTTAATCAAAGTTGATAGTTGTTTTTGTGTAAAGTTTTGTATTTCCTGTGTCAAAGTAAAATTTTCTATCTCTGTTATGGTCGGGAAAATTGAACAATGTAATGGAAAAATATGTAGCTCGTGTATTTTGCTACTTTCGCGGATTGGTGTTATTATATGAAGATGGAACGTGTGTTAAAGGAAAAATTATTCGGATGAATTATGATTGTGAGAACGGTGAAATTGCACTAAGGTTTATGTTATGAAAAAAGGAAAAATAGAAAATGCATTAAAAAAGAGAAGGATGATTGATAGTCGGTTCGCTAAACTTAAACCGATGAAATACTTGAAGGATCGATTATTCGTTGATAGTGGATAAAAAATCAACGATGTTAGTTTTGTATAAAGTGGCCCGATTCACCATTTTTATAAAAGTATGTAATCTGGGATGTTCGGGAAGTTGACCGTTATGGGAACGCCAACTTAGGTTGTCTTTGTCATTTCTATGATCGAGACGTTTTTATATATTTTGGGTCTTTATCATGGAACGGTCGGGAAAAAGTTACTAGCAAATACCTTATTTGTTAAAGCTTAATTTATTTGTTTTGTGAATTTTATTTAACAACAATTTGCTTCCCTTTTCCTAGCAATTAACCTTAGGTTTTACTCGAACGAGGTTGAGATCGAGTCATGCATGTCTATTCCGTCGTTACAGCCATGTATGCGTGATTCAGCCACCTTGTTGGTTTATTACTTTTGGTGAAAACTAGAAGATCCCTACCTTATATCGGTTCTTATCCTACCCTTGGTTAACTCGAATAAGGAATGTAATCGAACACACATGTTCTACATTCTGTCATTACGGCGTGTATTTGTGCTTACAGCTGCCTTGTTGGTATGGTACTATTGGTGAAAGATTGTTAGAATGATCAACCCTTAGCCTTATATAAAAACCCAATTTACCTTTTGACTTGTTTCTCATTAGCTCTAGTGGTGGAGATGTGTATCCTTGCCAAGCATATGATATGAAGCAAATCACGACCGAGCAAATGAGTGTACCAATTAAATGATACACCCTAGATTAGTTGAGTGATCTGGGTGTTTTTATTTCCATATTTTGTGAGGTGCTTGGTCTTGTACAGGTGATTAAATAAAAAGAATTGCTTAAATGGAAAAATCCTTGACTTTGGTTGGGATACATTTTCAATATAATCTAAAGTCTACTTGAGGACAAGTAGGATTCAAGTGGGAGGATATTTGATGACATCAAATAACGTCACATTTATACCATCATTTATCCCGAATAAACTACCTACTTTTATATAATTATTTCAAGGATTTGTACTTAATTGCTTAAATGTGTTGTTTGCAGTAATTAAGGGGTGATTTGTGAAGACATGCTAAAAGGCGCATATTTTGGAGCTAAAACTAAGATATTTGAAGATTGCATAATTCTGAATCCGCCGTATCCACAAAAAGAGATACGGCGTATCAATGCCAACTCTTCATAAGAAAACGCGTATTATCAATTCCCAATACGGCGTATCCACGTTTACCTATACTCCATATCCAGCTGGATAACTATTCAGAGATTTGGTGAATATTTATATTTTGGGAATGAATATTGGTTTGATTATAAACTTTGAGCGCACTCCAAGGGAAACACCCCAATACGCCGTATTGGCCTAGCCCAATACAGCGTATCTAGACTTTTTCAAACACTATAAATAAAAGACTCAAAAACGAGTTTTCAGTGTGCAAAATCATATTCTTCATACCTTGCACATATAAGACGATATTCTTAAGAGAAGAAGAGCAACCAAAGGTCAAGCATCGATCACGATTCCATAGAAGACACCGTGTAATTCTTATACTCTTGTAATGTATCGTTCGGTAAAACGTTTAGTTTACCTTGGTTATTTGATCACGCTTGTATAATTACAATGGTTATGGGCTAATACCCTAGGGTATTATCCATCTTAATAAAGATTTAATGTTTGGTTTGTTTTAAAATCAATTTCTTAATTTATCGTTGAAAGTTTAATTATGTTTATCACATGATACTTGTTTACGTGTTTGAATATGCGACCTATCATTCAACTAGGTCTAGTTACGCCTAATAAGTGAGCTAGATACTGGGATAGCTCTCCATATCATGTTTTATATTACTGGACCAATAGGATCACAAATAACGTTATGTCTTTGTCTTTAAATTAAGAGCTTAGTTGGACCGACATGTGACCCGTAATGTTTCAACAAGTATGTTCTTGATTAATTGATAAAGATTTGAACAGTGGACTACCAGTATATAAAATACCATCAAACAGTAAGTGGGTAAAGTCCCAATGGGCTATGGTTTATCAAGATCACCATTGCTTTAATCCCTAGATATATTATAATTAAACTAAAAGGATGCTTTATGTGGATACATTAATTGTGACAGGATTCAACGTATCTAGGTCTTAGGATGATGTCCCGCTGTCGCTTCAAGATAAGAAATCATTGCACTAAATAAACAAACCAACGTTTACTCGGATTTAATATGGCTGATACGGTTTTCTATTATTTGGCTTGTACCGCTCTTTTATCTTCTGGCTGTTTTTTTTGCATGTTTATTGTGTTTAGAATTGATTATTGTCACCATAAAACCTGTGTCATTCTCTCAGGCTAAAAACCCCCCCATCATTGTTAGAAACGTATATAGCATAGGTTTAACAAGTAATTAGAATTAACTTCTTAGAGTAATAAAAATACTAATAGAATATAAGGTTAACGACCTCGCTCTTAGTGTTTGACACCCTACTTACCACGAAACTCCACCCGATCGGGTACACTGCCCGTTAAAGTGTTGTTTTAGGATAAGTCGGCTAAATATAAATTTAAAACTTGGTAATCAATAAATTGACCCTACATGACAGCACATTAATTATCACATGAAAAAACTTTTTACCATCACCTTATGAAAATTTTACTATCCCCTATAAACTGTCTCACTATTATTTCATAAATTAATTTACTATCGTATAGAAAAATAACTCGCTACCATTTTACGAACTAATTTACTATCATCTCATAAAAATTATTTTGCCATCATTTATAAGCGGTTTCGCTATTATTTATATAAACCGAGTTACCATCACCTATAAACTACTCAACCAATTGTTTTGAAAACTAATGTACTATATATAAACTATCTCGCTATTATCCTACAAACTAAATTACTATCATTCTACAAACTATCCTTCTATCAGCTTTTAAACTATTTTCTTGACATTTTATATACTACCTTATAATCAACTTAAAAATCACGTCACTACCACCTTATAAATCATTTTGTTTCTATTTTTATGAAACTACCTTGTTTCCATCTTGTGAATTATTTTGTCACACTATAAAACCATTTTGATACTATTATATACATAACGTTAATTCGACGAAAATGAGCATTGCATCGTTGGCCTTCAATTATACATAGCCTGATCACCTATTTCTAATTCAAGAAGAAGCATGTTGTGCTGGGAGTAGTCACCTTAAAACCTTTTGTCAAAAATTAATTTTCTACTTATATCCTCGAAAAACAAAATTTTGTGTGCGTATCCATAAAACATGTTTGTCACGAAAAACTGAATTAGTAGTCATAGTGACTAAGTAGACATTTACACCACCCTACTACATAGAGTCGACATCATCTTACGCCAAATCCTATGTCGTAAATTCGAGACGCATTGCTAGTCACACTAGGATAACCCGCCAACGAGTTTGCTCACATTTAAGGAATTTAATAAATTACACATTCCAACGTCGATGTAATACTTTAAAACCTAGTAGTTGTGATGCCATCATGGGCGTAGATTTGTTATCACCCTGGAAGGGAAAATATCGTAGCTGGCACTTTAAGTCGAAAAGAATGGATCAAGCCATTACAAGTTCGAGCCTTAGTTATGACTATTGGTTTAAATCTTCTCGTGCAAATTTTGAACGCTCAAGCCAAGGCAAGGAAATCAGAAAATATCAAAACTAAAGACTTAGAAGCAAGGTTATAAATAGCGTGAGGCGTGGCGTGACGACAAGATGAAGCCTTAAGCTTTAGCGGCCAAGGCGAAGCCTTTGCGTCTTTAAGGCGTAGCTTAAGGCGGCACAAATTATGAAAATATTTATATATTTATTTCATATTTTATATATATCAAGTTTATAAAAAGCGTTGTAAATAATGAATAAGGTTAAGAAACACCTTTTGCATGTAATTTTATTCATTTTTCAAAAAAAATTATCAGAGTTCAATTAAAAAAACTTGCCGCGCCTCACGCCATGGCGCGCCTTATGGCGCCTTTTCACGCGTCACCTCACGCCACGCCTAGAACCGATGCCATGGTCTGTTTTGTAACGTGGAGGCCACGCCTCGCGCCTTGGAGCCGCCATGGTGGACCTTTTAGAATCCTGCTTAGGAGGTATGATCAAGAAACTTGAACCCCATGCAGACGGAACGTTACGGTTGGAAAAAAAAGTTGGTTACCATGCTTTGGTGACTTAAGAGCTTTGATTATGCACGAGTCGCATAAGTCGAAGTATTCAATCCATCCAGGTTCCGACAAGATGTACCATGACTTAAAGAAATTGTATTGGTGGCCCACATGAAAGCAGATATTGCCACCTACGCCCGCAAGTGTTTGACATACTTGAAGGTCAAAGCTGAACACCAAAAACCATCTGGTTTGTTGGTACAACCCGAGATACCCCAATGAAAATAGGAGAAAATCTCCATGGATTTTGTCATGAAGCTACCTAAGACGTTAAGTGGTTTCGACACCATTTTAGTGATTGTTGATCGTCTTACCAAGTCTGCTCACTTTTTGCCAATGAAAGAAACAGATTCGATGGAGAGATTGACGAGACTTTACTTGAAAGAAGTGGTCTCAAGGCATGGAGTGCCGGTCTATATCATCTCTAATCGTGATGGCAGATTTACATCGCAGTTCTAGCAGTCGCTCCAAAAAGCTTTGGGTACTCGTTTGGATATGAGTACGGCTTACCATCCGCAGACCGATGGACAAAGCGAGAGAACCATTCAAACTCTTGAAGACATGTTACGCGCTTGCGTAATAGATTTTGGAAATGGTTAGGATAAGCATTTACCGCTAGTAGAGTTCTCATACAACAACAATTATCATACTAGCATCAAGGCTACACCATTTGAAGCACTCTATGGTCGCAAGTGTTGATCACCTGTTTGCTGGGCCGAGGTCGGAGATGTTCAGCTCACTGGCCCATAAATCGTTCATGAAACTACCAAGAAGATAGTACCAATTTAAAAGCAGAATTCAAGTTGCGCGTGATTGTCAGAAAAGTTACGCTGATGTGAGGCGTAAGCCTTTAGAATTTCAAGTGGGAAACAAGGTTATGTTAATGGTCTCACCTTGGAAAGGGGTTATCCGTTTTGGCAAATGAGGGAAGTTGAACCCGAGGTATATTGGACCTTTCAAGGTGTTAGCAGAAGTGGGAACTGTTGTTTATAGACTCGAACTTACTTAAAAATTAAGCATGGTTCATAGCATGTTTCACGTGTCTAATTTGAAGAAGTGTTTGTCGGATGAATCGCTCGTAATTTCGTTGGATGAGATCCATACTGATGACAAGTTACATTTCGTTGAAGAACCCATAGAAATTATGGACCGAGAGGTCAAACGGTTGAAGCAAAGACGCATTCCTATTGTTAAGGTTTGATGGAACTCTAGGAGAGGTCCAGAGTTTTCATGGGAACGCGAGGATCAATTTCAGAAGAAGTATATGCGCCTTTCCGCCAACCCCGCACCTTCGTCAAATACCACGACTTGAGCTTTGGGGACAAAGCTCTTTTAACAAGGGAAGACTGTGACAATCCACAATTTCAGGTCATTTTACGTCAATAAACTCAAAATTATTTACTTTGAACCTTTACGTGTTTACTTTTAATTATAACCGTTAAGTTAAATCGCGTAAACCAAAAATCAACAATTAACGTAAACCGGCATTAAACAAATAAAAGTTTACGTCAAGCAAGTTTTATATAATTATTACGAAGATAATTTATAAATTTTCATATTTTATTTTTATATGTTACATAAACGCTTACGTTTCGCGTTATGAGCTTTCGTGCATACATGTAAACTATACCATCTTTACCAATACCCACAATATTTATACCTTATCAAAAATTAAACATTTCCCTCCCCCTAATAACCACCCAACCAGTCATTACATACATACACAACAATATACAACTTACTCGTTTATACAATATAACACTTTCTAGTCTTTATATTCACTTCACTACTTGGCATTCTTACTCCTTTGATAACTAGCAAAACAAAAAAATACTCTCTTTTCTCTCCTCCTAGCTCACGGTTCACAAACAACCATATAAACTTCTATTGTCTTTCATTTTCTTGATATTTCTAGCATTCAAGGGTGTTCAAGGTTCATTTCTAAGGTGTTCTAAGGTATTTTCAAGTATTGGGCTGCAAGATTAAGCTAGGGTTTCATTTATTTCAAGTTGGGTTTTATAAGTTTTAGGGTTAAAAATTAAAGCCTAGGTTTCATTTGTGTTCATAAACTTTATAAGCATACTCTATCTACTCTTTTGATTTTTATACATCTTGATCATGTTTATATATGTTTCTATACTTACATTATTTATTTTTGCACATAAACATCTTGATTATAAAGTTATATCACCAACTAGTAATTTTTTATAAAAGTTTACAATGAAATCAAGAACAATAATTACATATATATTTATTTGCAAGAAATGTAAAATAAATTATATACATAAAAGAACAATCTAGAAATATTTATTTTGGTATGAAATAAGTACTTGTTAATTCATTTAACATGTTGTTAAATTAAATGTTCATATTCTAGCTTATTTAGTTTTATAAGTTATTTCATGTTTTATTCATTATGTTGTGAAAAGTTAGATGGGATTAGGTTAGTTTGGATGTGCTGATTTTGAAAGAGGTTAAGGTGATTAGGTTAGAAGGTTTTGTTGTGTAAAAATGATGTTAAATTATAGATTTTGGAAGGTATATAAACACCCCTTTTACAACCGACTTTATCAGTAAAGATAGGAATTTTTTGACAAGTTAAAACTTCAAAATATGTTAGTACACTTAAATACGATTCCGTGCATATAAAGAACTCAAAAAACGGACATATAACGAAGGAGATATGGTCAAAACAAGATTTGTAACAATACAGGCAAAAGCAGTTTTTATTTACGAATCTGGAAGATTTAGTTTTAGTAATTTTGACCCCTTTCGGGTCCGAACCGGCTTAAGTATAAAACTAAAAACTTGCTCGGAATGATTTTTCAATAAATAAGCGCAAATTTTGAAGCCCGAAAGTGTAAAACGGAGGAGTTATACTTACTCAGACTTGGACTATTTTTCTGAAATTACCATAAATTTTTTACGCACATTTTTATAGTGTCAAAGCTGTTAGAATCGTAAAATAGTGTTTTCGGATGTTTTCGGGTCCGTTTGAACTATAAAAACCTTAGAAAATAATATAGTATCACTTGTATAATATTTATGGAAAAGGATTCTCTAAAGTTATGGTCAAACATGATTAATCATGTTAAGTTTATTGTGAGTGAAAATAAATAAGTGGGCCCATGATTTTTATTAAAAGAAAAAGTTTTATACAATTAACTAATTTGTGATTGGTGAACATGATGTATCATGTTTGACTCAACTTTAGAGGATTCTAATCCAATATTTATACGAGTTAAAAACTTTATAAATATTATTTTAGAAACTAGTTACACTATAAATAAGTTGACGTTGTAAAAATAATAAAAATAGTAAATCAAGCGAACTAGACTATATTTAATTTTCGGGCAATTATAAAATATTACGAACGTATATACTTGAAAATTAAACGTTAAACTTAACGTAAACATTATTATGACTATTAAACTGAATTACAAACTAATAGGTGGTGATATAACAATATGAAAATATAGTGCATTATTTTATATTCACTTACATTATTCTGAATCGACCTATAATTAAATAGGTTGCATACCGGTCCTTTGTGACGACATTCTTTGTTGATTTTTCCAAAGACAATACCATCACTTGAGGTGAGTTTATAGCCCCGCTTTACTTGTTTATCACTATTTTACAAATCTCGAGGTGAGATACATGACTTGTTTTACATTTGGACGCAAGTACTCTTTTAAACAATTACGGATTTGTCTAAGTAGCGTTAACCCATTATGCCCACTATTATGAACTGTTTATTACTTTGTGTAAGTGCGTGTGTTATAAATAGATCTATTTGGGATTGACATCCCCGTCTAGGATTGGTTGCCATACTATGGCCAAACGGACGGATACCCCATATAGGCTATTTTAGATGGTACGGGTTGATAACATCTTCACGTTGCACATTATTTGCAGTATTTGTTAACACATTACATTGTTGTTGCTTTCAGTGTCATGAGCTTAGTGTAACGTAATTACATTTTAGGATTTTGTTTGGAACCAGGAGAATATATATATATATATATATATATATATATATATATATATATATATGTGTGTGTGTGTGTGTGTGTGTGTGTGTGTATGTGTGTGTGTGTATAAACTGTATTGGATAACTCTTAAGCAGAATCATGAATCAATAAGAAATTCAACAAGCTGCTCGTGATGAAACACTGGTTCCCACTGCTGAAAGAGTCAAGATTAGCTCTACCAACATGAGGATTGATCCTGCAATGACTCAAAAGGAAGAAACTTTTCAAGTTGTCTTGGATCTCATCAAAGCTTCTCCATGCTACAATGCTTTTCTCGTTAGTGTTGATGTACCAGAGATCTACAAGCAGCAATTTTGGTTCACTGTTAAGAAGATCAAGAAAACTACCTTCTATGAGTTTGATCTTGCTGACAAGAAGTGCAAAGTAGATGTTGAACTGTTCAGAAAGATTCTCGATATTTGCCCAAGAGTTCCTAATGAAGACTTTATTATTCCTCCATATAAAGAGTCACTGATCAACTTCCTCTATGAACTGGGATACAAGGGTCAAATAAACAAGTTGGCAAGTATGTTTGTTGATCACATGCATCAACCATGGAGAGCCCTAGCAACAATCATCAATAATTGTTTATCTGGGAAGATATCAAGCAATGACAGACTCCGACAATCAACAGTTGGAATCTTGTGGGGTATGTTTTACAGGAAGAATGTCGACTTTGTTGAGCTAATTTGGAAAGACTTTCAATACCAAATTGACTACTGATAGTCAAAGCTTAGGAGACGGGAAATTATGCCTTACCCCAGATTTACCAAACTCATCACCAACCACTTCCTTTCACGTCATATATCTATTCCTAAAGGACTAAGTTCTGATCTCAACACAATTAATTAAGGATGATGGTGTCATACAAAGATTGAAGTTTGTGAACAAAGGTGAAGATTTTCAAGAATATGGACGAGCCATTCCAGACACGATGTTGACAGATGAAATCAAGCAATCAAAAGCTTATCAAGCATTTATTGCTTACTCCACTGGCTTGATACCTCCAAAGAAGACTAGAGGTAAAGGGTCACAAGGAAAGAAGCAAACAGTCACTCCACAAAAGAAGAGTTCCATCTCGGCTATGGACAACATTATTACTGAACCCGATGTTGCTTTGGAACTGGGAAATTCAATCAGCAAAACAAAAGCAGAAATTGCAAAAGAAGAAAGACGTCTTCATGAATCTCATGAACGTCTAGTTACTGCAAAGCCTACTGGTGTTGATAAATCTGATGAATCCGATTGTGAACCTGCTAATAGGCCAACTGGAAGAAGAAGACCATCTGGTATTGCTTTCAGAGATACTTCAAATGTGTTAAAGAAGAAATCGATGGATCGGTGTCAGATACTTAAAGGCAAAAGTCAAAAGACAAAGACAAAGATAAAGAAAAGATCAAGAGCATGATTGGAACAAAAGGAACTAGCACATCTATTACATAAACAAGACTAAAGATCAAAACAAGAACGCATCAAAGATCTAAGATCAATGTCACAAAGAGATATCTCTATGATCACCCCTTAGGGGGAGATTGTTAGGAATTCTAAAAGTGTTGATCATTTATGAGATCTCAACGATCGTCCTTTAGGGAGAGATTGTTAGGAATTCAATTTCTAGTGAAGTGATGATCATTATCGGTCTCACAAGCCTTGTAATACTTAGACGATATCAAGCGTGTAATAGGCTAGTCCGTTAGTATAATTAGTGTAATAGACCAAGGCCCGACTCATGGAAGCCTACTAGAAGCCCGTGGCCGGCCACTATGGGTCATATACACATAGAGAGGGTGTGTGAGAGTGTGTTTACTATGTGAAATAAAGAAACTCTTTCAAGTAATATCAAGAAACATCTCCACCATCTCCACCATCTTCCTCTCTTCCCTTATTTTCGTGTGCATGATTTATGTGATTTTCCATATTCTACAAAATTCAAATACAAATGTCTAAACTGCAAATGAAAATGCAAATTACCTAAACTACCAATGCAAATGCCTACACTGCAAATAGGGGTGTCAATAGGATCGGGTTGACTCGACCCGACCCGAACCCAAACCCAAAAAGGTTTATCAGGTCGGGTTGAGTCGAGTTAAAAATGCTTATCGGGTTGTGTGACCTGAACCCGATAACCCTATAAAGTTCCCGGGTCGGGTTAAGGTTAAAATATTTTTGTTATCGGGTTATCATGTCAATTCCATAAGATCAGAAATTTATTTTTTAAATACTCTTGCGCAAAAGTTTTATAAAACCACAAGTTTTTACAATTATTCGTGACATTTTACTTTGATCGTATTAGTCTGTCAGTTAATTATATGTTACAGAGTTATTTTTACCAACTACTACTACTGTTTCTTTTCTTTTTCTTTATACGAAGGGTGCTATGTGCCTATGTGGTTTTTTTATTCGAAACTTGTTTTTGAGATTGTTTTTAACAAGCTTTTATTTCATTATTGTTAATACAAATATTCGCTTAAAAACGATATTTATATTTAATGATCTTCATGTTTTGATAATAACAAATATTATGTCATACTACGTAAAAGTTTACATAAACATGTTATTTAGTCGTAAGTTTACTTGACGACGACAAATCACTTAATGTATGAATATGACATTATTAAACGTAGTTAATGATCAAAGAAAAATATTTTTTATTGCATCTAAACTTAATCATTTGCATAAACCTTTTCTAATCAAATTATTTTAAGTAAACACATGATTAATTATAAGCTAGTTATACCAATTATGTAAGACAAAATAGGATTAACCATAAGTGAAAATAATCTTTCCAAAATTTTCCAAATCTTCCCAAATCTAGAAAATATTTCCTTATTTATGTTAAGAAATATTTTTCTTCTAGAAGTATCTAATAAATCTGATTCTTATATAATGCCATTTCCAATAAATAATGCCATTTCCAATAAATATATATACTTTATGTTAATAAACCCAAGAGAAAACATGGCACGTCATCTCCATTATGGTTTAGTGGGATTCAGAAGAGACTCGGTTCTATATTGGGATTATTAAAGGAGAGTCTAGAAATGAATACAAGAATACCAGTTACAGAGCGTCAATAAAGGAAAGAAAATTCAATTTTCTTCGGACACTTCGAACAAATGTGATCTCCCTTTACATGTTTAGGGTGTGTTTGGTAGCAAGAAATGAGACTTGAGAATTGGAAATGTAATAAATTCTCTTGTTTGGTACATCAAATAAAAGAGGGGAGGGAGATATTCAGATTCTTAAGAATTCAATCCTTTGTAATCTAATTTCCATCCATTTTGAAATGGAAATGAGATCCTTAAAAACTAGAACACGGAGAGTTGAATTTTTTAAATTAAATAAATGTTAAGTATAAAAGGAAAACATCACGTGATAGGCACATTCACAAACAAAAATCTAAAATCACTCCAAGCCGTATAGTCCTACTATATGGCGATTGTTGCTTCTCATGTCAGTCTCTAATTTCTCCTTTCCCAAATCAATGTCATTTAATTAATATGAATCCACCATCAATATGTATAGATCAGCTCGTGGTTTTTTTAATTTTATACATAAGATTTGTTCCTTTCTTTTATACAAATATATAGATATAGATCTGCTCGTGATTTTGTGAAGTTCTAATTTTTGCGATTTTTTCTTCAATGAGATTTGTCAAACATATACATATCTTCGCTAATTAAGTTTGAATTTGATTGTTCTTAGCCATCCACCAATTGGGCCTTTTGAATTGATAAAAACGATATGTACTTAAACTTTGCATTTTACCAATTGGGGCTTTTGATTTTTACAATATCTGATGTTGCTTTAATATTGGAAAAACCCAGTTTAAGATTATAGATTTGTTTCGATTTCTATGTTTTGCTACCAAACAAAAAAGTGAACTTTTGATAATTTCTCAAGTCAATTCTTTTCAGTTACCAGACACGGTATTTAATTATATTTCTTTACCATTTCTAATTCTCTATATTTATTTTCTCGACCTCATTTCTAATCTCTGCAATTCTCTCTACTAAACGTGTCCTTAGATCCTTACCATCTTCAAGGAGACTCCTTACCGTCATCGAGGTTTTGACCTTGTCCCCGATGTGCGTGTCAATAAGCCATGTACAACATAAGCCAAAAGGTTGTTTAACCCCTTGGATAACTTGAACAGATCCAACTACGCTCAATAATACAACCAAACATGATTGTTCCGTGTTCGCCTTGTCCACCCATCCTTTTATAACAGCAAATATGGGTAAACTCCGTGTTCACATATATATATTTCTCATATGTATAAAGTGTTTAATTCATTTATCAAAATCGTTTACTATATTAGAACAAAACATTTTAGGATTCGTTTGGTTAGCGGGTTTTGAAATCGGTTTCAGACTTAAAGTTGAAAATGGTTGTTTGGAACATATTGGTGGGCCCAACTTTTGGGGTTGAAGCCAAAGTATTAGTGTGATGAGTGTGGGTGAAGGAAAAGCAAGGGAAGTAGTGCCACCTCAGCGGGAAAACCAAAAAAATCTTCCCTTTCGGCATTGAAGTCCCGATTGATATATTGATACTAATTGGTGTTACTTTTTTGCTTTTCAGAATTGTACATGTACTCTTGAAGAAAGATGTACTAAATGATAATATTATATTGATGTGATAGAAATTTTTAAGTGAGAGATGATAGATTATTGGTTGTTGTAAGAGTGTATTTGTATTTTGTAGTTATTTTTAAATGTTATATTATGAAAGAATAAATAGAAGAGAGAGAATGTGCTGCAATGGTTGAAGGAAAAAAATTTAGAGAGAGAAAAAGCTAACGTGGAGCTGATGTGACGAGGGAAAACTTCTCACGACACCCTCCACCCTTACGCATACTAGAATCAAGAGTAACATGGCAAGTTTTCATTTATTTAGCATATGAGTGGGTCCATTTTTGATATAAGTCACATATTTTTTTCTTTTTTCATTTATATTGGTTAAATTTAATTTTAAATAATTTATTAAATTATAGATTATTATTCATTTATTTTATAATATACTTTCTTTCTTCTACATCAAATTTAAATTCAAATCCTAACACAAATTTAAATCCAAATTCAAATCCCAATCATAAACCCAATTAGAAACCAAACGAGCTTATATCACCCTAAAAAGCATAGTTACCAAGATGCATTGCATTGATGTGGATTGCTTTTATTTTTAGTACAAGATTTAGCACACGTTGGCGTACGTTTTATCCCTCATCATAGACCATAAACAGAAAAGGTAGTCCTTGACAAGTATGCATTAAAATATGATTTTCCTATCGTTCCTACTCCCCACCACGTGTTCTCTGGCCGACGGCCTCTCTCTATCCGCACATGTTCAATGCTCACACTCTTCTTTCCGAAAACAGGCCCCCTTGCCTTTCCTTGACCTCTCCACATAAACACGCCAAATTTTTATCTAGATAGTTATTGCTCATCCTCAATTTTAAAACGATCGACATTTGCCAATAGCCCAATATATATGTCCTCGTCTTCGAGAGCTGTATTAATGTTTGAATACTAAAGGGAAGATGAGTTTATACAAATATGCATGAGCATGAAGCATAAATAAGATTTATATGATTAACTAATAACTAGACACAACAATGTAACTAACGAGTCGGCATGTTGCTAACTCATTTTCGAAAGCTGTTTAGCTTCATTTTTTGGTATATTTAGCCCAGGTATAAGAACCCAAGCGTTTTGTTTGTTGTTTGGTTTGTGTATTTTTTTAATGGTATCACGAAAAGTAATATGTGTGAGGAATAGATATATTCTAAAGTATTTTGCCATTACCTATAGTGGTTACACAAAAGATGATATGTACGGCTGCACATATAGTTTATGTTTCTACTAAATGTATGTACAGACTTAGATTTAGGAGTACAGTATTATGTCCTAGGTTAGATACATATTATAGAGCTGCTTGTGACTTGTTCAGTGGTCGTGCTTCATTTTCTTGATAACCTTTGATGTTTCGGCTTCCGGGTCGCTTTTGAAAAGTGTCTTTAGAGTGATACCGTATAAAAATCTGACGACTACCTACTTCTCCTAAGGCGAAATAACGTACCTCTCTAAACACTTTTGTAAAGTGAACGCAACCGCCTAGTTTTCGTAAAGAAGCCTTACGTTTCTAAATAGGGTGCTACTATTGGTACCCCCCTGCCCCGCTAAATAGTACGAAAAAAGTATAAAATATGTTTTTTTGTCCCCCAGTTTATAGTGCAACACAGTTTTTTTATCAGTTTATGTTCCGTACTTTTTGACAGTTTAATACTTTTGACTTGTTAAACTTTATAATTTGTGTTCCGCATTCTGCGTTTCACTGTTTTATAATATAAACAAAATTATAAAAAAATAAAATAAATAAATAAACCAGAAAAACCAGGGGGGATACAAACGGCTTTTTAAGGGGGTACAAATAACATGAGCTTTCTAAATACCATTAAAGGAAACAATAAACATAAGCAATACAGACGAAGACATTCATATACAGGAAGAAACAAATACCAATACTCAAATTGACAAACGCTAGTATAAGTGGCAAATCATATAGCAGAATTTGTTGGATCGTAAACTTGATTTAGTCATAAAAGCCCGAGCCCATGACGAAGAAGCTTTTAGAATGATGAAGAGGTTTCTAGAATGATGAAAAGGTTTCTAGAATGATGAAGAAGCTTCTAGAATGATAAAGAAAATATCTATGTAAAATATCTATAGAAGTTTCTAGAAGATTGTAGATAAGAACAATGAAGAAGATCTAAGAAGTATCTATGGAAATATCTTGTATCTAGAAACTTCCACGGAGTGGTATAAATAGGTGTTTAGGGTGATGTATTTGGGGGTAACAATGACCAAGAGAAAAGTTAAGCAATAAAAATGTTTTTTTTGTATAAGCTCTCTAAGTGTTCCTCTCTTCATGAAATATAAGCCTAAAAGGCCTTCACGTTTCCAACAAATTGGTATCAGAGCCAGTGCTAGAAGATCAAGATGTCAAGTTCAATGAACTTGTTCCAATTTCCTCGTCTTACCAAAGATAACTATGGTAGTTGGTGTATTCGGATGAAGGCGTTACTCGGCTCACATGATGTGTAGGAGATAGTCGAGAAAGGTGTTGAGAAAGTTGATGATGAAGGCTCGTTGAGTGCCACTCAAAGGGTGGAGTTGCAAAAGGCAAGAAAGAAGGATCAAAGTGCTCTTACGAACATCTATCAATGTCTGGATGATGTGATGTTTGAGAAAGTTGCAAATGCAACCACTTCTAAGGAAGCGTGGGAGATCCTTTAAAATGCTTTCAAAGGAATTGATAAGGTGAAAAGGGTACGTCTTTAATCTCTTAGAGGAGAGTTTGAAAAACTCCAAATGGAGGAATCCGAAACCATTTCGGATTATTTCACTCGTGTCTTGACCATTTCAAATGAAATGAAGAGAAATGGCGAAAGCTTAAGTGACACAAGGGTGATAGAAAAGATTATTCGCTCTTTGCCACCAAGCTTTGATTATATTGTTGTAGCCATAGAGGAGTCAAAAGACATCGACTCTATGACCAGTGATCAACTCATAGGATCTTTACAAGCCCATGAAGAGAAGTTGGTGAAAAGAAAGGGGAAAGAACCCTTGGAGCAAGCTCTATACTCAAAGGTCTCTTTCAAAGAAAGAGAAAATAGCTTTCTACATAGAAAGGAGCAAGGACGAGGACGCGGTCATTTTCGTGGTCATGGTGGTTTCCAAGGTCGGGGACGAGGACGAGGAAGAGAAGATGTCAACAAAGAAGATGAGAACCAATGGTCTCCCTATAGAAGAGGTCGTGGGAGAGGCTTTCAATATCAAAGAGGAGGTAAGCCCCAAATACAATGCTACAATTGTCGCAAATATGGTTATTATGCCAATGAGTGTACTAGCTCAAGACAAGTGGAAGAAAAAGCCAATCTTGTGGAGGTACAAGATGAAGATGAACTTATTTTGCTAATGGCAAGACATGATGAACAAGAAGAGATGATAAAATCATGGCATATAGATTTCGCTGCCAGTAACCATATGACGAGTGAAGAAGACTTGTTCGTGGAGATGGAGCAAAGTAAAGGTAATGTCACCTTTGGAGACGAATCAAAGGCACAGGTGAAAAGAAAAGGTAAAATACTTATTCGAGCTAAAGATGGAAGTCACCAATATATTTTGGATGTATACAATGTGCCCAACCTTAAAAGTAACATTTTAAGCGTTGGACAACTTTTAGAGAAAAACTACTATATTCATTTCAAAGATTGTAGTGCTATAATAAGAAATCAAGAGGGAAAGCTCATAGCAAAGGTGCCTATGACTAAAAACCAAATGTTCATTTTGAACATTCAACATGATGAAGCTAAGTGCTTAAAGAGTTGTCTGGAGGATCATTCGTGGCTTTGGCACATGAGGTATGGGCACTTAAACTTTGGTGACTTAAAGTTATTATCTTCTAAGGGAATGGTGAAAGGGTTAGATCAAATTGATCATCCCAATCAAGTGTGTGAAGGATCCCTTCTTGGGAAGCATGTTAGGAGTTTGTTTCCGAAAAAAGTGACATCAAGAGCTAAGGAGCCTCTACAACTAATTCACACGGATTTGTGTGGTCCCATTACTCCACCCTCTCATGGTAAGAATCTCTACTTTATGTTCTTTATTGATGACTATTCAAGAAAGACTTGGGTATATTTTCTGAATGAAAAATCCCAAGCCTTTAAAGCTTTTAAGAAATTTAAAGCTATGGTTGAAAAGGAGAAAGGTTTAAAGATTAAATCCATGAGATCAGATAGAGGTGGAGAATTTTTATCAAAGGAATTTAACAAATTTTGTGAGGATAATGGGATTCGGAGATTTCTAACGGCTCCTTACTCCTCACAACAAAATGGAGTGGTGGAAAGAAAGAATAAAACCATTCTTAATATGGTCTGAAGCATGTTGAAAAGTAAGAAGATGCCAAAAGAGTTTTGGGCCAAAGTGGTTGACTATGCGGTATATCTATTGAACCAGTGTCAATCAAAGATTTTAGACAACAAGACCCCACAAGAAGCATGGAATGGGTTGAAGCCTACAGTCTCTCACCTACGGGTATTTGGGAGCATAACGTATGTCTACGTTCTGAGTCAAAAGCGATCCAAGCTTGACGATAGAAATGAGAAGCATGTGTTTGTTGGCTACGACAAACAATCAAAAGGTTATAAGCTTTATAATCCGATCACAAGGAAGGTGGTAGTGAGTAGAGACGTGGAGTTCGACGAAGAAGAATCATGGGATTGGAGCATTGAAGAAAATGAAAGGTATGACTTTCTTCCTATGACTGACGAAGAAGAAACAGGTGAATCAGGTGATGAAGTCCAACAACCTGAAAGTCCAACTCCAACTCCAACCCAAGACTCGCCGTTAAGTTCAAGTGAAGGAGAACCAAAGACAAGAAGTTTGCAGGAGCTCTACGAGGTAACTGATGAAATACCCCTTCTTTGTTTATATGCTGATTGTGAACCTTTAGTTTTTGAAGAGGCCATAAAAATCAAGAAATGGAGACAAGCCATGGGGGAAGAGATAAAGTCGATAGAGAAGAATGATATGTGGGAGTTGACAACCCTTCCGAAAGGCCAAAAGACTATTGGAGTCAAGTGGGTATATACGGCCAAGAAAAAACGCCAAAGGCGAAGTGGAGAAGTACAAGGAAAGAATTGTGGTAAAAGGTGCAAAATCCACCAAATGGATGAGAAGTCAGAAATCGACTTAGCGAAAAATCCCATCTACTGTAATCAAAGTAAGCATATCGACACTCGTTACCACTTTATTCGAGAGTGCATTGCAAGGAAGGATGTTCGAGTGATTCATACGAGGTCCAAAAATCAAGTTGGAGATATCTTCACCAAGCCTCTCAACGAGCGAGATTTCACAAGACAAAGGATCATGCTTGGAGTCGGGAAATCAAGTTTAAAGGGGGGTGTTGGATCGTAAACTTGATTTGGTCCGATAAAGATTGGATTATCCATAAAGCCCAAGCCATGTCGAAGAAGTTTCTAGAATTTTATAGAATCCTCATAGACAATATCCTTATGAAATATCTAGAATGTTGTATGAAATATCTAGATAAACTTATCTAGTAAGAATTATCTAGAATAAGATATGCAGATAAGGATGATGATGTATAGAGAATTATCTAGATCGTAGTAGAATAT
>BQNB010106543.1:0-23369 GCA_026074375.1 Tanacetum coccineum | reverse complement strand
TACGAGTATATAAATTATATTACGTATATTACTATAAGAGTCTTAAAATTAATACTTATATAAGTTATTGTTGTTTTTTACAGCAGTCATGTCTTCTGCATCATCTGCGGTTACCTACACTTCCGTCTACACCGATTCTGAGCCAGGGAGGGTATTTTAGGGAGCTGACGAGGAACTGTCGGACGGTGGTTCTCCAAGAGTCATCGTATACGGATACGATGGACTCCCTATGCAGCAGGCAGCCCCACCATCACCGGATTACATACCTGGCCCCGAGGAGCCACAGACACCACCAGTACCACAGGACGAGGATGAGCGTGAGCCTATTTTCATACAGCCACATGATCCTGACTATGTGCCAGAGCCTATGTACCCTGAGTATATACCATTGGAGGATGAGCATGTGTTTTCGGCTGAGGAGCATCCATTACTTCCTGTTGTTTCACCTACTGCTGAGTCACCAGGATATGTTACTGAGTCGGATCCAGAGGAGTATGAGGATGATGAGATAGAGGATGGTCCGGTTGACTATCCCATGGACGGGGGAGAGGAAGGAGATGATGATGACGGCGATTCATCCGGGGATGACGCCGATGATGAGGATGAGGATGAGGAGGATAAGGAGGAGGTGGAGGAGCACTTAGCTCCGGCCGACTCCGCTGTTATTGTACCTACTGTTGAGCTTGTTTCCCCACCTGAAGGAACAGAGCCTGTTACACCACCACCCTCTACTGACATTACTACCACTGGAGCTAGGATCAATGTCCGACTTCAGGCTTCCATATCCCTTCCACCAGAGGCAGAGGTTGAGAGACTTCTAGCCATGCCTACTCCACCACCATCACCACCTATCTCACTATCACTACCCTCTGCAGGGGAGCGCCTTGCTAGGTGCACGACCCCATCTGCACATTCATCATCACCACCTGTGCCATCACCATTACTACCATCATCTGGGTGTCCAACCCATATCCAGACACTCAGGATAGCCTCCACTCAGGCCCTTGTTGATGCAGTTACTGCCGCATTACCATCACCTCCACTACCACCACTACCACCATCTATATACGTACCACCACCTGTTGACCGTAGGGATGATATTCCCGAGTCCGAGCTGCCACCTCGCAAGAGGTCGTGTTTGTCTACTCTAGGCCCCAGGTATGAGGTCGGGGAGAGTTCTACTGCTAGACCTACCGGAGGTTAGGGGATAGATTATGGGTTTGTCAGCACCGTAGATGCTGAAGCAAGACGACGGGGGATTAGAGAGGTTGGGTATGGTAGTAGGGATACTTGGGTGGATCCGACAGAGGCAGTTCCGGAGATAACACCTATGACCGTGGGAGAGGTCAATACTAGGGTTACAAAGCTTACTGAGTTCCATGAGCATGATACACAGGACTTATATGCTCTACTAGAGGATGCTCAGGATAGTAAGACTCGCATATCACAGCGAGTCACTATGGACTCGCAGCGGGTCGACTTGCTTATAGAGGATAGGATAGCTCATCAGGAGACAGTACTGATTATAGAGGAGGAGGCCTATGCTTCCTGAGAGGCTTAGGCTCATTCGGTAGGATTGAGTCAGGCAGTTCATTATGAGCTTCAGACCCACTGTGAGTAGGTGTATGCACACGAGTCCTAGATCCAGGCACATCAGACACAGCTATAGCTGCACGATACACTTATTCAAACACATTACTATGTACATGAGACTCGTTCCTAGATGCAGCAGATTGAGATGGCAGAGCTTCGAGAGACTAACCGTAGACGTAAGGCACATATGGTAGAGATTCTCCGAGTGATGAGAGACATGAGACGAGAGATGGGTGACATGCAGGCCGAGTTGTTAGCACTACGAGAGCAGCAGAAGAGAGCTAAACAGCCAGGACTAGATCTTAGAGTTCCAGATCACAAGGATGCTTCTAGGGATGCGGATAGTCACATCTAGTGGTTTATGTCATTTTACTTTGCTAGGCAGTTGTTCAGGCATGTTAAGTATTAGGGGTTCTCCCCGCTAGCATAGCCTTAGATCTTTTGTATTGTATTTTGTGTACCAAAAACTATTTCATGTAAAATTTTCCAAGTTATGAATGAAATAGATGTGTTATGTTGTACTATATACCTCTCTTGTGTTGTTGTCTCATCTGTAAATTATTGTATATCTTGTCATGACCTCACGTTTTGTCTCTTGTGATTTAGACGAATCATGGCACCTGTGACAAGACGAGGACCGAATACCCCACCTAACAACACCAACCCAAACAACATGACTCCAGAATCCGTTCAAGCTATGATTGATCAAGCTCTTCTGCGAAACTCCACCAATGGAGACGGAAGCCACAGTTCACACGGGGATAACCGAAGGAATGTGCAAACTACACGCCCTTGTTTCTACGCTGACTTCATGAAATGTCAACCTTTGAACTTCAAAGGAAATGAAGGCGTTGTCGGTTTAACCCGGTGGATTGAAAAGATGGAATCAGTTTTCAATATCAGTGGTTGTGCTATTGAAAATCAGGTTAAGTTTGCCACCTGCACTCTGTTAGGGGCTGCTTTGACTTGGTGGAATGGTCAGATAAGAACCTTAGGTCCTGATGCATATTCAATGACTTGGGAAGTACTCAAGAAGAAAATGACGGACAAGTATTGTCCGCAGGGTGAAATCAAGAAACTAGAAATCGAGTTGTGGAACCTAAAGGTCAAAGGGAACGATGTTCCAACATACACTGAACGTTTCCAAGAGCTAACCCTGATATGTACCAAGTTTGTTGCTAATGAAACTGAGAAGGTTGACAAGTACATCAGTGGACTCCCTGATAACATTTATGGAAATGTGAAGTCTTCCAGACCCAAGACGTTGGATGAGACTATTGAGTTGGCCAACGACTTGATGGATCAGAAACTCCGCACCTATGCGGAAAGGCAGACTGACAACAAAAGGAAGGCTGATGATTCATCCAGAAACAACCATGGCCATCAACAACAACCCTCCAAGAGGCAGAATGTCGTCAAGGTTTACAATATGGGGTCGGGTGAAAAGAAGCCGTATAGTGGATCTTTGCCCAAGTGCACCAAGTGCCATTTTCATCACAATGACCCGTGTACTCATAAATGCCACAAGTGTAACAAGGTAGGACACTTTGCCCACGACTACAGAAGTTCTGGCAACACTAATGTTGCAAATGCTCAGAGGGACAATAGGGCAATCCCAAGGGGAATGGTTGTTTTGAATGTGGAGATCCAGGACATTTCAAGAAGGATTGTCCAAAATTGAAAAATAAGAATGAGGGAAGTGGGAATGCACAAGGCTGGGTGTATGCAGTTGGGAATATGGAGAAGAAAGGGAATGCATCAAGGGACCCGGACTCCAATGTCGTCACGGGTACGTTCCTCTTAAACAACCGCTATGCATCTATCTTATTTGACACTGGTGCCGATAGAAGCTTTATATCTACTGCGTTTAGTTCCCTGATTGACATCGCCCCAACTACATTAGAAGATAGTTATGATGTCAAATTAGCTGATGGGAAAATACTCGGGGTAGACACTATTATATGGGGTTGCACTTTAAATTTCTTAAACCATCCGTTCAACATAGATCTAATGCCCGTAGAACTGGGTAGTTTTGATGTTATAATCGGCATGGATTGGTTAAGAAAGTATCACGCCATAATCGTGTGTGATGAGAAACTTGTTTGAATTCCTTATAGGAATGAAACCTTGATTTTTCGTGGTGACGAAAGTAACAAAGGCAAAGAATCTCGGTTGACCATTATCTCATGTTCAAAGGCTCAAGAGTACATGGCGAAAGGATCTCAGATCTTTTTGGCACAGATATCCGCCAAGAAAGAGGAGGACAAGTCAGGAAAAGTCGGAAGGAAGCAACTTAAGGACCGTTACATCGTTCGAGGATTTTTCGGAAGTGGTTTCCCGAGGACTTGCGGTGTTCCTCCCTGCTCGACCAGGGAATTCTAAAATGACCTTGATTCCGAGCCGCGCCCTAAGCTCCGAGCACCGTATCGATTGGCATAGTCCCGAATGAAGGAATTGTCGAAAAAACTACAACGAGCTTGTCTGATAGAAAGGCTTCATAAGACCTGTTACTCACCTTGGGGAGCCCAAGTTAGTTTGGTCTATAGAAAAAGAAGGATAGATCTTCAGAGGTGCACTTGACTAACGGGAGTTAAATAAGCTAACAGTGAAGAAACCGTTATCCACTCCGAGGATCGATTGATTTATTTCGATCACTATAATGATCCAGCATTATTCAAGATAGATTTAAGATCAGGTTATCACCAGCTGAGTTGTACGAGAACAAGACATTCCCAAAGACGGCATTTCAACTCCGGTAATGGTCATTACGAGTTTTAGATTGACCTCGATACTAAACAAACGCTCCTTTGCTGTATTCATGGATCTCATGAACTCGATATTGTTGTGCAAGCCTTACTGTGGATTAAGTTTCGTATATTCGCTTCTCATTGAGAAGTGTTAACTTTATATCTTATTTATCAAAAGGGACAAGACAGACAAGCATGTAAGAACGATCTTAATTGGGCAATTTGGAATGACTTTAAGAAAGAGAAGTTGTGTGCCAAGTTTTCGAAAAGTGTGAAATTTGATTCCGATAATGTACAATTCATCGATGTTAAGTCATTGCGATACAGGTTCAGCCGTGGTATTCATGTGGATCCTAGAAGCAACTGTATAGTCATCTTATTCAATGTGATTGGGTTATGTATCTCTCTTAGACCACCGTAGCGAGATATGATATTTTTAGGTCTTGCTAGCTACGATCAAAGGGTTTATGGGGTATATTTTCAAAAGATTGCTAAATCAATGACGAATAGTTTACTCAAAAGGGGATCAAGATTTGACATGGGGGTTGGAAAAGGAAGAAAAACGCTTTCAGTATAATAAAGCAGAGAGTGTTGTGCGGGTGCACAATTCTGCTTTACCTGAAGGAAGCAAAGATTTTGTGGTCTATTGTGCTGCTTAACACTAGGGTTTAGGTTGTCTGTTTTGAGGCAAGAGAGAAGGGATTCGCTATGCCTTCTCGGCGACTAAAAATTCATGCAGGGCGAAGGAAAATACACCACTCATGATTTAGAACTTGGATCGGTGGTCGTTTGCTCGATAGATATTGGGACGACATATCTCGATATTGGAACCTAAATGCTCACCGTGTTAGCCGAACCTAATAAAACGTACTACAACAATTCTTGACCATAATTCAAAAAAGAGCTATTAACTCATGGAATCAGTATCGACATTGCCGTTTGGGCTGCATTGAATGTAGAGAGAGTGGCTAAGGTGATTTATGATTAGACATTCGTTATCATCCGGGAAGGCAAGCAGTGGCCGGACGCATTGAGCCATAAGGAAAGGATTGATGCATTGCGGGTTCGAGCCCTTAGTTATAACTATTGGCTTGGATCTTCCAATACATATACTAAAGCTCAGACCGAAGCCTGGAATCTAGAGAATCTATGAGAAAGAAAGATGTAGAGTGGTATGATCAGAAGGGATATACCTACAGAATAGTTGGAACACGCGCGGATGGGGAACTCTATGTTCTAACGGCAGGACGCTGGTTGCCTTGCTAATGGGAACTTAAGGATATGTGGTTATGCTACGAATCTATTAAGTCAAAATATTTCTATCCATCTCGGTCGGAAAGAAGATGGTATCAAGATTATGAAGAAGCTATATGGTGGCCCAATATAAAAGCTGACATCGCCACCTAAGTTTGCAAGTGATTGACGTCGTGCGATAGGTCAATGGACAAACATCAGAAGGCCATCGAGATATATTACGTACAACCAGTAATACCCGAGTGTGAAATTGGATAATATCCACGGATGTGATTTTATCTCCAAGTCTTACCATAAGTCGTTCACAAATTCAGGTTTTCGACACCATCTGGGTGTTTGTGGATCGACTTACAAAATCCCTTGCTCTACTTCTTGCCAATAATGGAGAATGATCCATTGGACAAGTTGCCAAGTCTTGTACCATAAAACGAGGATAGATGAGCAAATGGGGGGGGGGGGGAAGCACTATACATGTTTCAATTATCTGTGATGGTGATGGGAGCGGTTTACATCCAAACTTTCTGTGAAGATTAATTTATATGAAACGCTCTGCATGTAGTTGTGGGTACAGATCTGAGTGCATGAGCATCGTGGTATGCATCTGGAAACACAGCGTTTTAATAGTGTCAGACTGAAGCAGGAGCTATTTTCGAAACTCGCTCTGAGGAATGCTACGTTGCTTGCTGTTGATCGATTTTGGAAAGGGCAACTAGGTTAAGCTATTTGCCAATTAGCACGAATTTTCGGAATCATAATCAACAATTATCACGCCTAGCTGATAAGGTATAATACACATTCGTTCTGTTACTTATAAATTAGCCTAATTAAACCAAAACCAGACCAAATGGCAAAAATATGCTTGTATTTGTGTTTTGTTTGGATGGCTTGTGTTGTGCTAAAGGTTACTAGTTATATCAAAATAACATCACAAGAAACAGTCAAAAACCGGACTAAGCACCCGGACACGACGAAATCAGACAGAGTTACAAACAAGAAGCCTAATTGAATCAAAGTCGAAGCCAGGAAAAGTCAAGCTAGTTAAATCCAGTCAAATCGTATGGTTTCAAACATTTGGTCTACAAAAGTCAACCATAAAATACAAAAACCCTAAAAAACATTCCATTTTCACACCTCCTAGTTTCACTCAAGTCCAAAAATAGCCCTCACCTCTTATTATGCCTAAAAACACTTAATGGGCCTGAAAACCCAAAAATCCTATACCAGATCCAAGCCCATAGACCATTAAGCCTCAGATATACCTAGTCCATTAATCCTTTTATACTACCACAAGGCCAGTTTTGCAATTTTCAAAACGAATTAGTTATACTAGAAATGGGAGAAAAGATAAATGAGAAAGAATTGACGTGACAATCTGGCTAATAGTTATAATATTCCAATCGCTGAATTTTCTCGTTCAGTGTATAAATGGGCAAGCCAAAGATCTCTTTTTCTCATGTTCATCATCACGTTGAAGTTTCTGTTAGCTAGCGTTATAAACTCAGGTGGCCCAAGACATGGCGGTGAAAATATCACAATGTTATCGGTGTCAGTCAATTCAAAAAGGCTCCTTAATACAATATGAAGGGTCAAAATCAGTCTTTATCAAGTGATTATTACCTCCATTTCACGCATTTAAGGGCACGTTATCAATCAGAAAGGCACCACAAGAGGCGTGGGTTCTGCCCTAATCTCACTCATGAGAACAACACAACTGTCATTAATAAAGAATGACAGCTTGGCATTCCTCAAGTGTACACAAATGACTCTATCGGCTCACAATTAGATGATTAAAGATGAAAAAGAGAAGAATCAGGGGTGCAATGAAGGATAGGAGATGGACTTATGGAGGCTAGAAGCTTATTAATAGTGCCTGTTTTATAATAGCCACCCTTATCACTACACTACACGCATGTTCCATGATCTTTTTCCTTTTCTAGTTTTTAGCTAATATAGTTTTTAAAGCTTATATGTAATTTTGTAAATTCAAGTTGTAATTTCTCTATTAAGGATGTAATTCAGTTTTAATTATATGAAATTGTAATGATATTACAAAAATTTTTTTTTTTAAAAATGCTAATTCTAGTTTTATAAGCGTCTCTTTTCCCTTAATTTTAATAAGATCTCTAAAATAGCCAAATTTTCTACCATAGCTCATAATAGCATCTTTCAGTCCTCAATAAAGCGGAAAGAAATATAGTTATATCAAATCAGAAATAATTTCCATGATCTAAACCTTATAAACAGTTTAACTTACATTTATCATTGGTATATTTATAGATTTGAGCTTATTTGAAAAGAGGATCAATCTGGAGAGATCTCTATGGAAGCTTAATATACTGCTTATTAAATAAGCTAGATAGAGCTTGACGATTGCTTTTGGATCCTCTTGTTTAGCTAGAGAATAAGTAAGTCTCTGCTTAAACCCCTTCCCCCCCCCCCCCCCCATCTATTAGCTTAGAAGTTGGTTTTATTGCTTTATAATCCTAGATCATTGCTTATTTGCTTTATAAGTCTAGCATTATAGAGCTTTTCATTTTGTGGGAATATATAGCTTTATAGTCCTTAATTGTCATCTGATTTTGGATTTTCTTAGTTAGATCATAGTTCTCTAATATAATTTGTCATATAGAGTTTTTAAAGAAACCACGAAAGAATAGTAGTGAATAACGAATTAGCTTTTATCTTAGAGTTTTATACGCATATAATTACAAGTTGTTTATAATTTTTATGGTTAAATAAGCGGTTAGTTTAACAAGCTTATTGAAGCAATTCTGGTGTAAGTAAGTTTTTCATTCGACTTATGATATTCATGTTTTAAAAGCTTTTCTTCAAAGACCTTAGTCATTAGTTTTGAATGTAGTTGGTTGTGTAGTTAAGATTTATTTGGGACCTGAAAACAGTCTAAATTCTTATATACTGGTTAGATTTTCTCTAAAAGCTTGTATGTATTTCAGTTTTTATATTAACAAGGTTTAGAAAGATTTTCAACATGTTAGTCTTGGATCACTTTAGAGATTAGTTATTGGATGTCTGTAATATAAGTAAATCTGCTCAATTAAGCGCAACTAATGGCAATTGTTATTTTGTGCGATTGTCTGTTGAGTATTTTATGACCGTTATAAGCTTCGTGAAATTATTTTTGATTCTATAGTCAGCTCCATGAGCGTGCTTAGATCTTGTACGTATGCTATTAGTTGTTGTAATACTTTGATTGGTGCGCAGCTTATCTGAGGTGTGTGGTAGTTATGTAGGGTCAGGAGGGTCTTCGTCGCGCGCCCTGTATATCGTAAGGCATGTTTTGCCCATATTGATGACGTGTTGAGCTATCTTGTGCCAAAGAGGTGCGGATCGCAGCTCAGGGTAGAATGCTCAGAGCTTGTGGGATTCTTCTGTTGAGTGGTGCGAGACTGTGTTTGAATTTAAGTTTTAGCTAAGTAATAAGAGTCGTCCCTAGGTTCTCCACTATATCAATAGTAGGATATAGTCTAAGGTATTGCTTATTATAGATTAAGTGTCTTAATTGTGTTATTTTCTTAGTGTGTGTTACCAGCATAATGTTCAAGCTGTCAAAGTCACTAAAAACCTTGAAAACACCAAAAATTGTAGTTTAAATATTTAAGTTTATAAAATATGAATTCTAGCTTAGAGGTATGTTGATTTAGATTGTTAAATAGAGTAGTTAATAAGTTGATTTTTAAATTCATCTGAGCTTTTAGTTCTGTTTCGCTTTTGGAGTTTTTTAGCTTAATTTGATTTTGTGCAATTTAGCTAATTCCTGTTATTACAGCCATTTCATATATCATTTTTCAACTGCTTTATAAGTGTTTCACTACAGCTTTTGGTTTTCGCTTTGTTCTTAATTATTAGTTTAAGCAACACTCTAATTCTTGATAGTCACAATTTGTTTTTTGAGCTTTTTAGCTTAATTTGATTTTGTGCATTTTAGCTTAATTCCTGAGTTAGCCATTTTCATAATCATTTTCAATAGCTTAAAAGTGTTTCCAGCTTTTGTTTCTTTTCTCAATTAGTTTAAGCACATCTTAGGGAGTTTAGAACAGCTTTTAGATTTTACTTTAAGCTTATTTTGAGCTTTTTGCAGCCTATTTAGCAAAAACCAAGGATAAGCCCTTGTTTTTTGTAAACAGCTTAATAATAAGCTGTTTAAGAGCTTATTAGTGGGTTTCAGACCATAGTGCTTTTGTTAAAGTTGTTCTTGCCAGCTTATTCTCCAACTTTGCTCTTTTAAGTTTTTCCTAAAAAGCACTTTTTAAATCTCAACTTATTTTTAGGCTTTAAGGGACTTGGGGTGTAATCGGGCTTGGCCTCAGGGTAGGTTTTGTAATTTTGATATTTGCTTGTTAACTCAGTTAGTTCCCCGTTTGACTCTTTGTTTTCACTATTAGTCCTTTAAGGTTTTTCATAGTTAGTCCTCAGTTAGTTATAGTTAGTTAGTTTTTAATTTTTAATTAATAATTAGGTTAAATTTTTAATTAGTTTAATTAAAGTTTATTAAAAAGATAAAAATTAGGGCTTTTATTTTTATTAAATTTCTGCATATTTTCTTTATTTAGTGTAATTTTTATAAAATTTTTAGGATTTTATTTTTAATAGTTTTATTATTTTTATAGTTTTTAAATTAGTTTAAATTTTAGAATAATCATATCTTTTAATCTAAAAAGCCAAAAATAGTAATTCCTTTTTCTAAAATTTTCTTTTTACTTATTTTTACTAGGAAAAGTATAATTTCAATTATTTTCTATTTTTTATTTTTAGGTTTTAATTAGAATTAAATAGTTTTTTTTAATTGATAAAAAAAATTCAAAAAAATAATCTAAAAAATATTTTTATTTTCTTTTATCCTAATTTAGGTGTAGAAAATTAGGTTGCAATCTTAGGGTTTAATTCTAGTCTATTTGCTTAATCGTCGTGTTTTAATTGTTTCCCGAATTTGTTTAATTGTTTAATTGCCTTTAATTGTTCAATTTTAATTGTTGCTTTTTATTTAGTAGATATAGAAAAAATAAAAAAATATCTTTGCTTCATTCAAATCAGAATCCAAGCTTAAACGAGGTTTCAATTTCACTAGTCGTTGGGGAAACGACCCGGGTGATCATATTTATCCGGTTGAATATACGTATTATATATTATATTATATATATTTTTGAGAGTGAATTTTCCTTAGGGAATTTTCTTAATTGCTCTTAAGATTATATTAGTATAAATATTTTATAGTGTATTAAAACTACCACAATCAGTTTTTGGCGCCGTTGCCGGGGACTAGTGTTTAAGATTCCTTCGTTTTTAGTTTATTTGGTTTGAAGATCCTTTCACCCTCGAAAGTTTCATTCTTGTTTTATAATTCAAAAATCCAAAAAAAAATCATAAAATATAAAAAGTAAAAAATATTTTCCTTTTCTTTTTAGTATAAGTAAAAGATAAAAAAAATAGAAAAATCAAAAATATAAAAAAATCTTCCTTTTTAATTAAGAAATAAAAGTCACCAATTGGTAAAAATACCAAAATATAATACTCTCAACGGAGGTATTATCATAATCAATTCCGGTGAACTTGTTGGTTCCCAAATCGAACTAAAGATTTAACACTTGCCATTTGTGTCTCTACGAAGTACGGCTCACCTTGAAAAGTAATTTTATAGTCTTTATCGGTGTATATGCTTGTTATTTTCCAGAATAAACCTTTTTTGTTTTTTGTTTTTCATCTAGGTTCATCATTAGATGACGACAAATTACGTTTGAAAGGTAAAGGGAATTCTTTTTCTAATGCAAAGCTTCTATAGCAGCATGCCTATCAGAGATGAATAGCAAAATTAGGTATTCATCACCAATGCATTCTTGAGTAAGGACTTCCACGCCATGAACCAACATGGACCTGTTTCCCCTATCATATACCAAATGCAATAGGCACAATCTGATTGTTTCCATTCTATTGCCAGCTACAGATTTGTTTCCCCTTGTTTAGCACCTTTAAATGCGCAGTTCGATCATTAGCATTAGGGCGTAGATAATTTTGATGGGGAACTTTACGAATCTGTAATAAAAGATTCATAAAACATACTTTATGATGTAATGAATTTATATTATTTAGATTTTGTGAGCAACCACTTACCGAACTCACCATGGAAATGGAATAAATTCTCGTAAAAATTAGTTATCGTTGTTTTGATACGTCGTTACTGTCCCTTATTTTTTTTTCTAGGTTATACAAATCAATTACGGTGAGCATTTCAAAATGCTTCGTATGGTTGAACCCCTCACCTGTTGTATACCATAGTACTTTCTGTTATTGCTTGTTGGTAAGATAATATTGTATTTTATATTCTGATAGAACTATCTTGTTCGTAAATTCTTTCCTATTAAAACCCGTGACCATATCTTGCTAATTTTGGAATCAGAAGGTGACTAATTACTTTTTTGTTTGCATTTTGATAGTTAGGATATGTTTGAGTCTTGGAACAAGTGTGAACATCATTAAGATATGTAATGTAAATTTTTCTTTTGTGATTATCCCATAGGGTCGCCCGGAGAGATACAATCACATTCAGTAAAATGCTAGCATTTTATGTAACATCTTTAAGGGCTGTTTGTCTGTTTTTAATTATTGAAACTTCGCTTAAGCTTTCAACCTAACAGCTTAAGATAAAGATTCTTTGTTGTCAAAAATCTTACCCTTTTCCAACTTCTGATTGTTGACTATACTGCTTTGAAATATTAGGGTTTTGCTTATAAATGGTGTCTCGGGAATGTAGGTCTTAAATGACATGAACTTTTTGGCCAATTTATGATTTTGTTTCAGGGGAGGTTTTTCATTATCCATTCCATATGTGTTATTTTCTGTTTGATCTGAAGTCAAATGAGGATTCAGGATTTGAAAAATGTGGCTCATTTTTCAAGTGTATAGAGTCGTTGATATGAAAATCATTTTGGCTTAAATCAAAAGATACACCATTGTTTAAAAAAGACGTATTGTTATAACTATTATTCAAATGAGACGATTGTATTTCTTGATTAGATGGGCCTTCGTTTTTCTAAAGTGTTGATTCAAAAAAATTACAGAACATATTTTTTTGATTGTTCTTTTGTTCGAACAAACAAATGTGCAAATTAATCATTGGAGTTACAAGCAATTAACAAAAAAATTGTACCTCAGCGTGTCTGTGAATATCAACAGCTAAAGGCAAATGACGATAGCTTAAACGAGATGTTTATTCAAGCATTTGCTTACCAACTTGATTTATGCAATCACCATTTCATGTATCATGGAGTATGTCAAATCTTCTTGACAGTATTGGAACCCTCATAGGGTTTCATTAAAATCGATTTAAGCACGTAAAGTTTTTTATTATTTGTACGCCATTTTTCTTAAGGTTTTGAGTTTGATTGTTTTGAATACATTTTCGTTTCATATTTAAATTATATATTATATTAAAAATTATAGATAGCGCAAGTTAGGTTTGGATCTACTCAATGTCAGAGAGTTGTACCTATCAAACGAATTTTAATTAAAAAGTTAAAAAAATGTAGATCGCTCAAAGTTCAAGCGTGATCTACTCCAATGTCAGAGAGTTGTCCTCTTTTTAAAATAAAAGTTTAAAAAAATGTAGATCGCGCAAAGTTAAGCGTGGTCTAATCAATGTAAGAGAGTTGTTCCTATCATACGCTTTTAAATAAAAGTTAAAAAATGTAGATCGCGCAACGTTAACGTGTTCCTATCAATGTAAGAGAGTTGTCCTTTCAATGCTTTTAAATAAGTTTAAAAAGGTTAGATCGCTCAAGTTAAGCGTGATCTACTCAATGTCAAGTGAGTTGTCCTATCCAATGTTTTAATTAAAGTTAAAAAATGTAGTCGCTCAAAAGTTAGCGTAGATCTACCTCAATGTAGGAGTTGGTCCTTATCAATGCTTTTAAATATTATATGTAATGTTGTATTTATACCAGTTAAAATTAATCTTAGACCCAATAACCAGTAAAAAATTTCTAACATATGTTGGAATTATCCATTGATCTTCAATTGGCTATCATGAATAGACTTCCAGTGAAATCTTTACTTCAATTTCGTTTAGTTTCAAAGTTGTGGAAGTATTCCATAGACTGTTCCGACTTTGTTCGTGAATACGGTATTCGTGAGAGCAATAATTGTTGTTTATATTTAACCTTTAAGCATAATTTATAAGGTTTTATTTGCCTCGGTCAGACTGAAAAGTTAGCACTACTCACCTGTCTGTTTTCCTATTTAAAAATTTTCAATCTTACACCATTTGTACATAGTGAGGGTGTATGGTGTTTTTCTAAGGTGGAAATCAATGCTTTTAATTTGGATCCCATCACTTAAAAAATCGATCAGTTTCATTTTAGTCCCAAATTACTTGTTAAAAGCTGACTCACCTAAAATGTTATTTGGTTTTGGTGTCCATCCTGTCACGCTAGACCCAACACTTTTGAAGATAAATTATCCCTATTATGGTCAAGGTCCATGGTATGTGTCAATGTTTACATTAAGTTCTAGAATTGGTATAAATTAAGAGTTATCCGATTTGCCACGGTGAATCTATAAGAATGAAACCGGACAGGTCAAGCGTTGTTGGTGGAAAAATATTTTGGGTTGGTTTAGAGAAGTTTTATTGGTGTTGATGGTTTTTTCATACAAACTTTCTTGTTAGTTTCATTTGATGTTTGATTACTCACCAATTTCAAGTTAATTGAATGGCTCTGAAGGATGCTAGTAGATAATATTTACCACCTTACTATATTTCCCAGCTTGGAGACTGTATTATAATATCTGGTTAGTTTTAAGTTTGTTGACTTTAGTATTATATATGCATGGGAGCTACAAGTTGACGATGGTGAAGTTTCATGGTACATACAACTATTCACCCTTTCATACCCAATTTGGAGCATGATATTTAAATTAATTGGATTTACTAAAGATAAGCAACCAATAGTTGAAGCTTCATTGTCCAACAACTGCACCAGTCGCTACAAGTGTTCAATCCAACCTTTCAAATTTTTCAAAACCTTGTTGTCAATATATAACCATGGAATCAATCTTCATTTGGCCACATACTAGGAATCTACTAATTCTTCTTACTATTTAATAACTAGCGTAGGATTGTTTTTTATATTTAATTTTATATTAACATGCATTGTCTAAGTGTTTTGTTTGGACATGTAATTATTACACCTTACCCTCTCTTATTATAATAACAACCAATTTGCGTTTTGCCTATAAATGCATCTATTATCATCAATAACGTGTCTAACTTATCAAACACACACACACATCACAACACTTTATTTGAAGATGGATGTCGTACTGAAGAGTTCTTCATGTAAATGTGGAGCCGGAAATGTTGTTCTACAAGAATCGTATCAATCCAAAACTCGTGGCAAACTATACTATGCATGTCCAAACTCCAATGTATCTATTCAATATTTTTTGTCATTATTATCAAAGTTATATGGTTACTTGTTAATTAATGATTTGTAATATTGAAAGCACACCTAAATTCTATGGATGTAAAAATTTTTCCTTATGGAAAGAAGAACGAGTTTGGTCTGCCTAATCATTCTCTTGGAGGTTCATCTACAACAACTGTTTCTCAAACAACTTCATTCGAGTCTAAGTTTTCTACAACACCAATCCACAAACTCAAAATATATTAGGAGGATCTTCATAAAACCATTACAGAGTGCTCTAAAATGCAAGCACGGCTGGGAGGATAAAGGTATAAGGCGACATTGGAAATGTATAGGCATCCGGAACAACACACACTTTATTCAGCCGCACTACTTCACGATCTTAACAATGACATGGAAAAACTTGGTTTGGAATAGTGTTTAACTTGGAAGTTAATTTGTATGATATTGTATCGTTTCTCTGTTATGAAAGTGACTAATGTATGAACTTGTCAGACTATAATAAATTGAAAGTGTTTCCGTAAAAGATTACAATTTAAAGAATAATAATACTTATCTTGGCCAAAACAGGTACAATAAATGTACCATTGGATTCAAACTTTTGCTTTCTATATTGTTCCTCTATATATATCCGACTTTGTTACTCAATTCACACAATTCTATTTACATTGAGTTGTCTTATTTGTTACAGAAAAAAAACATTTGTGTTGTCCAACTCTCTTAATTTTTCCAAAATTTTCCCTTATAAATAGCCCACACCATTTCCTTAATTTGTCACACAACTTCTTATTCCAACTCTCTCAAATGGATTCCAATTTCAATAACAAAAATGAACCATGGGAATTCAGTCTAGATATAGATGATTTCGGTCTTCAGTTAACACCCGTTGTGCGTTCCTCAACCTCAAACCCAGTTAGGATAATACGAGTTCATGTGCTGATTCAAAACATTGTAACAAAATAAATAGATGTTTTTGGCTAGGGATGTTTCCCTTATTCTTTTATTCATGTGCGGATTCAAATCATCCGTAGATGTGTATTTGGCCAAGAAGCTCTGAAATCCCTCAATGATTGCCATGAAGGGAACCACCAGGGGGCATCACAGTGAAACATCTCAGATCGGGAAAAGATTTGACGTCGGATTCTTTTGGCCTACATTTATTGGATGCCTAGTATGATCAATTTGTGATGCATTCAAAGACAAGGTATATATCTCTCAACTGTGATGAGATGCCTCAAAAATGCAATTTCCCAAGTTTGTGAAATTTTCGATGTATGGGGGTATCGGTTTTTTGGACCTTTCCCATCGTCTACAGGAAACAAATATATTCTAATAGCCGTCGATTATCTTTCCAAATGGGTTAAAGCGAAAGCGCTCCCCACCAACGATGCTAGAGTAGTTGTCAAGTTCTTAAAATCCCTTTTCTCCCGATTCGGTGCTCTTAGAGCAATCATAAGCGATCGAGGGACCCATTTTTGTAACGATGAGTTTGTAAGAGATGTCAAAATATGGAGTCACCATCGGCTTTCGGACTCCTTTCTCCATCTAAGAGTTGCTCATACCATTGTCATGCCAATTCGAATCACTTTTGATAATCCAATTGATTTTAATGATCATTTTTCCAAACCAAAGGATTTAAAAAAGGACTTAACCGTTTCATTTGATTCCTCCGACTCAAGTATTTTACCACTTCCTTTGTTAGATTCCGACTCGCCTTTCACTGCGGAGTTGTCGGCTAGTGTTACCTTGAATTCTCTCGGAAACGAGGACAAAGTATTCAAACCAGGTATACTAGTTTATCATGCCATTCATGATAAAAATCTTGTAACATTGGAGGAGAATTTAAAAGAGAACATTTCCTCCGGGACTCTTTTAGTTTTCAAAGAACCGTCGTTTCTTTTTCCTCCGCCAGAACCACCAGATAAATGTTTGAATTTTGAGCCCATTTTGGTTATAAAGAATGTTGTTCTTAATGAAGATTTCTACCAAATCAATGTTGAAGATGTCAATTCCTTCACAATTATCATTTGGATTTTTCTTCCATATTTCACTTACACCGAGGAATCACCTTTGATTTTCTCCTTTAGGAGTGAGAATTTTGTTTTTGACCCCGGCATCGTCATGTTTCATAAGCCAGTGGTATGTTCAATGAAAGTTTTCTATTTGCTTTCCCTAAGGACGAATTAATTCAGGGATCGAGTCGAGCTTGCGACTCGATGACCAAAAACAAGCCGCTTCTTGGGAGTTCACCCCATACTTATCCTTTCTATTTTTCTCTCTATTTTCTATTATCTAATGTGTTGTGTTGTGAGAGGCTTGTACTCTTTCCGATTTCTCGATGTTTGTCGTTGTTTATTGTGATTTTGTAGGATCGAACCAACAAATTCTTTGAAGCCTCTCGTGTCCGGTTGATTTGTCCCGTTCTACTCGAGCTTCTCATCCTTTGTGTGACATTAGTTTGGGGAAATCCAATATCCTTTCATCTTATCGATTAACGTCATATATATTAAAATATATATATATATATAATAAGTGTTAAGACAAAAATGTAGGTTTTTCGTTGGTAAGAATAAGAAGTAATTTTTGACCTGATCGTACGTGTAGAGTTCTAGCTTTCTCCCTTACTCACGTACCCGTTTTCCCACAAAAATAGCAAAAAATTTAAATTTTTAAGTTCTTATTTGTAAGTTTTTAATCTCAAAAAAATGTTAAGACTCAAATGTAGGTTTTCCGTTGGTAAGAATAAAAGATATTTTTGACCCGAATCGTACGGTGTAGAGTTATAGCATACTCCCTTAACATTAATGATTATAGTTTTGTTAGTCCTCAAGTAGACTATAAACTGCTTAGACTTGAATCAATAGTAAATTGAAGACTAGGTGCTAAACTCAAGGTAGATATTAAAAAATGCCAATTTGGATTATTATATGGCTAAGAGTTCGCGAATTTATTTCTTAAAGTTTTTAAATTGCGAAGAACAAAAATGATAGTGTTATTTAATAAGTCATGACATTAAACGCAAATAGTTTGGTTTTCTTTCAAGCTCATAAGTATTAATTGTGGCTTTTTCTCCCATTAGCTTGTTTCACCTTTATATATAATTGTTTAATAAATAGAGTTGTATGGTTTTTTGGTTAATAATTAGCTAATAGAAGTTTTCTTTAGTTCCTTTGTGATAGGATGTATGTAAACCAAGGAATACTTAAATTGGCATCTTATCTGTTATCATTTTTTTTTTTTTTTTTTTTTTTTTTTTTAAAGAAAATTTGCTTATTCCTTAAAGAGCCTTAGGGTATATAGGATAAGTAGAATTCAATAATAATCCGAGACTGATAAAAGTTTGCTGTATCTTGCCGGCTCACAACCGATGTTACAGCCTTCTAAAAGGTCGAGGAAGTTACCGAAGTCGAAATATGTTTGCTACATCTTGTCGGAGGCGTGGCCGATGTTGTAGCCTTCTAAAGGACTGAGGTATAATAATGTTGCTTAATTTTTTGTCTTATTTTGTGCCTTAAAGAGCCTAAGGGTATATGGTGCAAATAAGATATGACCATTCCATGGTCTTAAAGAGCCTTATGATAAAATGACCTGAATGGGAAGTCTAAATATGTTTGCTACATCTTGTCGGAGGCGTGACCGATGTTGTAGCCTTCTAAAGGACTGAGGTATAATAATGTTGCTTAATTTTTTTTGTCTTGTTTTGTGCCTTAAAGAGCCTAAAGGTATATGGTGCAAATAAGATTGGTCCATTCATGTCTTAAAGAGCCTTCGGGTATATGACTTAAGTAAAATCTTGAGATACAAAAGTAGGATTTACGGGAGGAAAAGTAAGTACACAATTAGTATTTATGAGTAGTATTAGTGTCATGACTTGTAATTAACAATGATCTTGTTTTTAAGCTTAGCATGGGAAAAGTGAAAAATCGGGGATGATGAAGTTATCTTTTAGACACTTAATTGTGCTTTTTATTCTATGATCCTAAAAGTTACCAATGAGGTAATGAAAACAATACATTATGTCAACACAAATAAGTTGTAGTTAGGTAGTTAATTATCAAGAAAAATCATAAAAAGAGAAAAATCTTTGAAAATGGGAAATCGGGTGTTTTATAACTTGTGATCTCTTATCTCTCTCAACAAAAATCTTTGCTACTTTTCAAAGGTTTAGTTTGGGGAAGTTTCGAGGTATTTGGTTATAAGGCATGTGATATTGCGTGAGGACACACAATCGTTTAGTTTGGGGAATTTTGATAAGTGTAGAATACACATATCCGTTTGTACCTAAAATAACCCAATTAAACCCAAAACAGACCAAAAATGGCAAAAATATGCTTGTATTTGTGTTTTGTGTGTGCAGGTACGGATAAATCAAAAATCACAAGAAAACAGTCAAAAACGAGCAAGCACGGACACGAGAATCAGAAGAGTACAAAAAGAAGCCAAAGAATCAAAGCCGAAGCCAGAAAAGTCAAGCCTCAGTCAAATCATGGTCAACAAAAGTCAACAAAACCCACAATATTCCATTTTAACCCTCAAAGTTTCACAAAAGTACAAAAATAGCCCCCTCACCTCTAATTGGGCCTTACCTGGATCTAGTAAGCCCATAACTAGCCCACTTCCTCTTTAATATAAACCACAAGGGCCAGTTTTGCAATTTTCTGAAGTTAATTATAACTAGAAAAAGAAAAAAAGAACACAAAAGTCCCTTTATAACTAAAAAAGGGAAAAGAAAAGACAAGGGCTAGAATTGCATTTTCCTCAATCTATACAGTTTTAACTGTCGAAAAAAGGCGCGAAAACACTTTTACTATCCACTCATCGTCCCCCTTTTACCTCCCATGGTAAAACAAATGGCTTATGGAAATTAAAGGGTTAGATGGTCAATTAAGGAGCTCATAAGTGCAAGGCAAGGGTCAAATCAGTCTTTCCAAGGGGATACTTAACCTATCTCAAGCTCACCTTACACGTAGCAATGGAGAAAGCACAATGGAATGTGGGTTTTTGCACTAAAACACTCACAAAAGAAGCACAATGACATCCAAAAGAGAATGACACGCTGGCAATCTTCAGGTGTCCACAATTTGATCAAACGGCCACAATTGAAGCTCAAATGATTAAAGAAATGATTGGCCAGTATTAAAAGATTAGAAAGCAAGGCAAGAGGGTCGGGAAGCTTCACCAAGAGTCTATAAATAGAGCCTCACCTCTCACACACACGCCATCTAGTTTTTACAAGTAGCTTAATTTAGTTGTAGCGTAAATTTTAAATTCTTAGCTTAATGATGTTTTAGTCTTGTAATTTTCCTTTAAAAGTATTATAAGCAAGTTTTCTTTTAATGAAATTCAGTTTTTCTTAATCTCTCTTAATTTCGTTTTCATAAGCTCTCTTAACTAAGCTAAATTCTCTCAATAAGCTCTTAATAAGCTCTTTCAGTCTATAAGCTGAAATAGAGCTTAATCAATTCAGAATTAAGCCTTACTAAACCTTAAACCAGTCTAAATTACATTTACTATGGAATGGATTGGAATTGAGCTTTTGGAAGGGGATCTTAACTTGGAAGAGATCCCAAGGATTTATACCCTAGCTTATTAATAAGCTAGGGAGCTTGTAGCTGCTCTTAATTGAGACCTTTTGTTTAGCTAAAGGTTCAAGTAAGCTTCTCTTTTCCTTCTTCTCTAATTTCAGTTTACACTACTTAGTTATAGCTTAAATGCTTATTATTGCTTATTTGCTTATTCTCTGTGCTTATTAGAACTTATTTGAGTTTAATTTAGCTTAATAACCTAAGATGTTCATCTGTTTTTGCTATTGATAGATTAGATCTTTGTTTTTCATGAATTGGTCATAAAACTCATAAAAAGCCAAAAATATTAGAATAGATTCTTAGATCTTGCATTATAGCTTAATTCAATAGTGTAATTTTGCTTAAATTAGTTGTTAAAAGCTCCTAGTTATCTGGTTTCATAGCTTTGTTTATTAGATTTCATTTTAAAAAGCTTTTCTCAATTCTGTCAAGTGGTAAAGGGGTGTTTGGCATAAGCTTGTTTGACCTCCTAAAGTCAAATATTTTTGTGCAAACCTTTTTAGACAGTTTTGAATCCAGTTATAAACATTAGGAAATGAGTTTTCATGAATTAGATTTAAGAATTTAAAGAATTTGAGCTTATATTAAGTTTGACAGCACCAGGGTGTTTTGCTTAGAATTTAACTTGTGCAAAATTTGATCTAAGCCCTCAAAGGCTTAGATCTTGCTTGCAACTTTTTTATACACTCTATTTGAGTATGTCTAAGTGCAAGGTTTCCCTTAGGAAGCCTGCACCTTTGTGTTGCACTTGTGCAAAGTGCACCAGTACTAACCAAAAGGTTAGTACTGCTGTCACAGTTTGTACTGCTACTTTTGGCTTAATTTTTAGTTAAGTAAGAATAGGATTTAGGATCTTAGATTCAAGTAGGTTAAGGTCTAGTTATAGCTTAATATAGAATAAGTCTTTAATCTTATTTCCTAGCTTATTTACTTAGTTAAGTTTGCTGTCAAAAGTCACTAAAAACCTCAAAAGCCAAAAAACAGTACTTAGGAATTTCAGGATCTTAATTTGTTAATTTAGCTTATGAGTCTAGATTTTATAGCTTATATAGATAGATTATAAGTAGTTTAATAAGTCCTTAAAGTTTTAGAGTCCAGTGTAGCTTTTTAAGGTCTTTAGCTTATTTGGATTTTGTGTTATTTTGCTTAATTCCTGAGTTTGTTAAATTCATGCTTAATTTCAGTAGCTTAAGAGGATGTCTAGTTCTAGTTTCTTTTCTAAAATACCTTAAGCATCATATAAGCTTTTTAGAAGTCTTTTCCTTTTTAACTTTGAGCTAAAAATAAGCTTTTTTAGAGCTTAATAAGTAAAACCAAGGGTTAAACCCTCCTTTCTGAGGTCAGTTCAAAAATAAGCTCTTATTAAGCTTATTTGTTATTTTCAGCCCAAGTAGCTTTTATTAATTTTGTTCCCACTAGCTTCCTTTACAACTTTGCTCTTTCAAGTTTTTAGTGATAAGCACTTTTAGAATTTGAGCTTATAATTGGACTTTGGTTGTTATCGGGGTAGGTCCTCAGGGACTATTCTTGTAATTTTTCTGTTTTAGTTGTTTCTTAGTTAATCCTTGCCCGTTAAATGTTTTAGCCCCGTTAGCCCTTAAGTCTTTTACACAGTTAGTCCCTAAGTTAGTTTTTAATTAGTTTTATTTAGTTTTAATTAATAATTAGGGTTAGGTTTTAATTAGTTTAATTAAACTTTTATAAAAAGATAAAAATTAGGGCTTTTATTTTTAGAAAATTTCTGCACATTTTCTTTAATTAGTGTAATTTTTATAAAATTTTTAGGACTTTATTTTTAAGAGTTTTATTATTTTATAGTTTTGATTAGTTTAAATTTTAGAAAAACATCTTTTAATCTAAAAGGCCAAAAAAAATGTTTTTCTTTTTCCTAAAATTTTCTTTTGTCTTATCTTAGGTTTAGAAATTTAGTTTACATTTTTAAGGGTTAAATTTAGTTTATTTGCTTAATTGTCACATTTTATTTGTTTACCGTATTAGTTTAATTGTTTTTAATTGTCCATTTTAATTGTTGCTTTAGATAATCAAATCATCCATTTGCTCATTCAAATCAGAATCCAAGCTTAAACGAGGATTCAATTTCACTAGTCGTTGGGAAAATGACCCGGGTGATCATATTTGCCCGGTTTAATATACGTATTATATATTATATTATATATATTTTTGAGAGTGAATTTTATCAAGGGTAACTTGGTAATTTTTCCTAATTACTCTTAAGGTTATATTTTTATAGTATATTTTATTGTGTATAAAACTTTACAATCAATAAGCCACTCAGATGGTGTTTCAAGGCTTGGGCTTTTGGGGGTTCATTAAAGAGCTTATAAGCTTTCTAAAAATGTAGAAAGCTTAAGCTTTCCAACTTGAATAAGCCAAGAAAAGGTGGGGCTAAGTTGCTGTTTTGCACCAGGGGAAATTTCTTTTAAGAAACAAAAGGCTATTGCAGCCTAGGAAATAAGCTAGAAATTAAGCTCAAAATTAGAAACAAAGTTAACACAGATGAAGACAAGCTCCTAATGAGCTTGTGCACCAATTTTCAAGATCTAAAAGTTATTTTAACTATCTAAAAATTGGAAATGAATTAAGGACATTGACACTTAAAAACTTTTGACTAAAAAAATGACAGATTAGGCTTTCAAAATAGGCAACCCAAGACATTTACTTCTACTGCATTTAGACACTAAAAACAACCTTAAAACAATGCTCAAGGTGAGTTCTTAAAGGCTTAATCAAATAAG
>BQNB010106542.1:8737-23369 GCA_026074375.1 Tanacetum coccineum | reverse complement strand
TGAGAGTGTTGATGCTTTGAAGAGATATTTTGCAAAATTTTAACGGTTGTGGTTGACAAATTTGAGTTGGCAGTCTTTTTATGTAGAAAGTACTGCTTAGTCAACTAAGTACTGTTCTAACGTTCGGTCAACGGTCAAACGTACGTTTTTGCGCTAAAAACGTATTTACAACGGTAACTTCATAGTTATCCAACACAACCTATAAATACTCAACTGAATTGAATTTTTCTCTCACTTTACTCCTTGATGATGAAAATGGAGTTGATTGCTTTCCTAAGCAAGTTATTTGGGACACGCTCAGAGATATTGGCTACGAGGGTTCGTTCAATTGTTTTTGAACAAGCAGTTAGAGGGGGTAGACAGACCTCAGGACTTTATACCATCAGTTTCACTTCCTTCCAAAGGATGAAGGAACTTTGTCTGAAGAGCACAAGGTTCAAGAAGAAGATACAACACATCATTTCTTTGATGATACTGCTGATCAAGATACTCAAACAGATTGTGTACAAGATACTGCTCAAAGGATGAAGCTTAAAAGATTGAAGGCAAGTACTGCTTAAATGACAAGACAGACTGATGCTGAACAAAGAAGACCAACTATCAAGAAACTTGAAGTCAAGCAAGTAGAATTCAAGTTAGGGGAGGATTGTTGGGAAAAACAAGTCAATTGGTCAACGTACTGCTAAGCAAAAAGTCAAAGTACTGCTAAGTAGAAAGTCAAGGTACTGCCAGTCAAAGATCGAAGTACTGCCGTGGATAAAGGAATCTTAAAGGATTATCATTTAAACAGTTATGTTAGTAATTATCTTGTAACAGTTAATTTAGTGATTAGTATTGATTAGAGTTTATGATATACAAGGACTGTACACCTACTAGAGTTATCCTTATGGTTATAAAAGGATCTCTAGGAAGGTATTAGAAGATAGAACAAAAATAGAAAAAAACACGAGTTAAGAATTATTAGTATTGTATTAGGGATCTGCAATTTAGGCAGATTCAAAAGGTTGATAATAGAAATCGTTTGAGAAACTATTGTGTGTTCTTCTTAAGTACTGCCAACTAGATTCCGCATAGTTGACAGTATATCAGTGTTTCATAAAGGAATAACGATCCTACAAATCGAGTAAACAACTGGTAGTCGATGGTAAGCAACGGCCCATTTTGGTTTTAATATAAAAAACTTTTTAACTTTTAAAATTTAAATAATTTAACACTATAAATATCTACTCATTTCATCATTTTTTTCACAACTTTAAACAACAATTCAAATTACTTCTCCCAAATCAAAAACTCACCATGTTTAACAAGAAAAAAACTCCCTAATCAAAAACTCCAAAATCACGACTTCAAGAAAACGTTTCGCATTTGACACCGGATTCGAATTTCCAATTATCCGGTGTCTCACCACCCATGCGCTTTCGATCCCCGGGTTTTGAATATCAATCACAATTACCACAACCACCACAACATAATAACATGTTTTATCAAAATCGTCCATTCCTTCCTCCGTATAACAACCAAATGCTTTCTACCAATCACCAACTGGATTGTATTGTCCTACTATGGATTCATCGACGTCTTCCCAAGCAAATCAACCTTATTCTCCGCTTAATCGTGTTACTCTTGATATGGATTTTGAGCAGTTAATGAATAGTCAAGAGTATTACCCGACCCAAGATTATTCTATGGGTCAAGGTTCGGCTCACGACACGGCTCACGGTTCGGCTCCAGTTGACGACGACGACGACTCTCCAGTCGAAGAGATGTCACCCGTCAAAGCTAAGAAGCCCTCGAAACGTGCTTTAAGGGCTAAGAATGATGGCAATGAGAAAGAAGCGCCAAAAGACTGGACAAAGGCGGGAGAGATCGCGTTGTGCCAAGCTTGGTGCGATGTGTCGGAAAATAGCGAGAAAGGAAACAGTATGAAGGCTAAGGGGTTTTAGGAAGCGGAAATTGAACAAGAAGTATAAGCCACTAGGAATCCTTAATTGCACTCTCTATACCAAGTAAGTAAAATACCCAATTTAGAATTAATGATTAATGTGTTTTGATCTTTGAATATATTGGTTAAGGTATTAATGTATGATTCTAGAATACTAATTAGAGTGTTATTAGATTTAATTTCCCTATAGGGAAGCAAAGGATGATCGAGCCTTTGAATCAAAGTAGGAGTAGTGGCATAATTAAGGTAAGCATAGTGATTAAACATGATTTAATATGACTTAATGTGAATTTTATATGTTATGATTACTATTGTTCAAGAATTTTTGAAAGTATGTAGCCTTGCAGAATCCAATGCTAGTATGTAATGTATAGCAAATTATTTTTATGCTTGTGAAAGGTATGTAATTTGTGTGAATGTATTCCTTGAATGAGTTACGGCTAGTTAACCACTAATCGTAACTTAGTGAATGGTGTTTATGTCATATACTTACTAAGCGTTTTTGCTTACATATGAGTTTCCAAATGTTTTGTAGGTTCGAGTGGCGTAGATAAGGGTAAAGAGAAGAACTAGTTATGGCATAATTGGTTAAGCATTTTGGATTCGGTAAGTAGAAGACCCTCTTTGATCAAAGGAGATATTTAAGTTAGAATCCCAAGCGTCTTATGTCGTTTTTGATAAATTTCTTGAATGTTTATATGGTTCAAATTCATTTTGGATCAGAAACAAATAGATTAAACGATCATATATTCATTTGTGTTTGGTCCAATGTTAGTGTCTAGTTTGTTTTGTCAAGTAATACTCGAAGGGATATGTATGTATAGCTTTGAATCGGTCAAGGAACGTTTAGTAGTGGTTCATGATTTTGTTGGCTGGTGATAGTCAAGGAATGGAAACTTGGCGAAGGATGTTGCCAAAGAAATTAGTTAAATGTAGGTCATGATTTGGATTGAGTCTTTAGAATATGTTATATTGGCTTTTGAATTCCAAGTATTATACCCCGTAAAAAGTATACGCCGTAACCCAGAAGGTTATGTCGTAACAAAAAATTAGGATACCTTCTGACGTGTCATAAACTTATGTTTACGCCGTAACATAAAACAAGTTAAAGTTTACGCCGTAATCATTTCTTGGATTACGCCGTAACCTCATTTTTGATGATACAATTAGAGAGAATGAAATTTAAAGGATTTCTCATTGATAATAAGACTTAATGGATTTATTTGTGAATAGTAAAGTTTATAAGGGTCTTGGATACATAAAATTTGATAATAAAAATTGTAAAGTAACAACGTGAAGTTCTTTTGGTTTGACGTTATTAAAAAGCTTTATATTTTGTCAATTTTGAGTCAAAATCTATTAAAGGTGCCGTTCAACATGGAAAAATTGAGCCTTGGTCTAAGAGGATCTAGGATAGCATATTAATAATCCTTAGACTTAGAAACTTTTATGGTGCGTTTGAAAATGATAGGTAATATGTGAATAGTTTGTGGCGAATTTCGAAAATACATGCGTCAGAGCATTTTTATGACAACGCTTGGCCACCATTGTGATAAGAATATGATACATATGTATAGTCGAAATCGTGGGAGTATATCCATATAGGGTAAAATAAAGGTTTGATTAAAGTAAGATGTAAGTAATTATGAATGTGATAGAATAGGAATTGAATAAATGTATAATGGTGCTTGATAATTTAAACTCTTAATTTCAGTAAGAAAAAGAAGATGGTGAATACACATCACAAGGAAGTTCTAAATGACTCAACTTCCAAAGGATCCGAACCTTCGGCTAGTGATGCGGAGCATGATGGTAATGATAACGGTTCTTCCTCTGGTTCCGAGGGCCTCAACTATGGAGGATTTACAGAGGAGTATACGAAAGCTAATAAGACCAATATAAATTAAGCAAGTAGGAAAAGCAAACAAGAATGTGACACCGTTATTATATTAGCAAACAACCAGTAAAACTTACAGAAGTGAACAAAATTGGAGCTTGAAGAGTTTAGGAAAGGTGAGATTATAAACGACTATAGGAATGACATGACAACTTATCGTGACTTTACGGCATGTGATGTGCCAAAGTTTGATGGGGCGCTTTTAGCCCAGTACTACTAGTAACTAGACGCTTGTCGCATGTTGAAGGAGCATTTTTTTACTAGAAATTGCAAGGAGACAATAAGTGGTTGTCAACTTCGCTTCAAATTTCCTTCGTGAAGTGCCCAGAAGTGGCGGAAGGAAAAGTATGTAAATGGTGAATAAAGGATAGGAGCATGTACAATGGAAAGAATTTCAAGAATTGTTTCACGCCGAAATTTACCCCGCCGAAGAATTAATAAATTCGAGAAGATTTTTTCAAACTCTATGCAAACTGATGAGACAATTGAAGGAGATGTGGGAAGAAGTTTAAAGACTTGAATCGTTAATTGTATCCAGTATCAGGAAATGAAAAACTCAAGGTTGAAAGATTTTGAAAGAATATTTACAGATGATATTCCGTAAAGGTGAACTTCCCTTCAAATGCACTACTTTAGATGATCTATCTAGTAAGCTCGGTGAGATGAAGCGGACTTATTAAGGAACACGAATAAGGAGGTAAGGAGACAAGAGGAAATTATTTGGAGATCGTGATGCCAAAAATCCTAAACACGATCAAGGAAGAAAGAGTGAAGGAACTCAAATCAAGACACCATGTAAGAAGTGTCATAAAACTCATCTTGGAGTATGTCGAGCAAATTTTTCGGGTTGCTACAAATGTGGTGCCTTGAACCACATGAGCAAAGATTGTAAAAGCCGATGATCTTGTGTTATAATTGTAATCAATAGGGGCACAAGTCAAATGAATGTCCGAACCCGAAGGCGATTGAAGCTAAACCCTTGAAATCGGTGAAGGAAGAAAAAGTAGAGAAGGCAGGGATTCCAAACCCAACAGCTCGTGTTTATATGATGGCTACGGAAGAAGATAAAGTTGAACACCTTGACGAGTCACGGGTATAATTCTTGTCAATTCCAACCCGATCGGTGTTAACGATTCGGGATTATAGTTGTCTCATTTGTGTCTTATGAATTTAGCAAAAACTTATCCATTCCACCAAATAAACTTCCTTTTCCTTTAGAAGTAGAAATAGCCGGTGATAAAGTTGTGCTGGTGTCTAATGTGTATCGTGAAGTGGAGATAGAAATTGATGATAGCGTATTTAGAATTGATTTGATTCCCATATGTTAGGAGTAATTTGATATGAGTAATCGGAATGGATAGCTTGAAAAATATAACGTCAATATCTATTAGTCAAAAGGTTAGTCCGTTGATAAAATCCTCAAGTCGTGAGATACATTATTTAGGAGATAGAAAAGGGTGATCGTTAAAGTTATGTTCCGTAATGAAGGCTAGGAGATATTTGCCACGTGGTTGCCATGCTTTTATGGCACATGTGATAAATACAAATTTTGAGAAGAAAAGTGTAGAAGATGTTCCAATTGTTAACGAATTTCTTGACGTCTTTCCTGAAGAATTGCTGGGTATCCCGCCCGAAAGGCAAGTCGAGTTTCGAATCGATCTTATTCCGGGTGCAACTCCTATAGCTAAAACTCCATACCGTTTAGCTCCGTCCGAAATGAAGGAGTTAATGAGTCAACTCCAAGAATTACTAGACAAGGGTTTTATTCGCCCTAGTAGTTCACCATGGAGAGCCTCGATCTATATTGTTAAAAAAGAAGGAATGGATAGTAATGAGAATGTGCATTGATTACCGTGAGTTAAATAAAGTCATAGTAAAAAATGTATATCCTTTACCAAGAATAGACGACCTCTTCGATCAAATCCAAGGTGCAAAATGGTTTTTAAAGATTGACTTACGTTCGGGTTATCACCAATTGAAGGTCTGAGAAGAAGACATTCCTAAGACGGCTTTTAGGACGTGTTATGAGCACTTTGAATTCGTCGTTATGCCATTTGATCTTACTAATGCGCCGACCATTTTCAAGGATCTCATGAATCGGGTTTGTAGACCAATGTTAGATAAGTCCGTTATTCTGTTCAACGAGGACATCCTTGTTTATTCCAAAAGCAAGGAAGAACATTAAGTTCATTTACGAGAAATCTTAAAAACTCTTCGAAAAGAAAAATTATATGCCAAATTCTCGAAATGCGAATTTTGGTTACAAGAAGTTCAATTTCTTGGTCATGTTATAAATTCTGAAGGTCTTAAGGTTGACCCGTCTAAGATTGAAGCAATGATGAATTGGCAAGCTCCGAAGAATGTTGGCGAAATACGAAGTTTTCTAGGTCTCGCGGGTTATTACCGAAGATTTATTCAAGATTTTTCTAAAATCGCGTCCTCATTAACTAAACTCACAAAGAAGAATGCTCCTTTTGAATGGGGTGAGGAACAAGAAGAGCTTTCCCGTTTTACCTATGAAGAAGCATAGTGAAGCATCCAACACACGTTTTACCGAATGGAACTGAAGATATGGTTGTTTATTGTGATGCATCTTATGTCGGTCTCGGGTGTGTTCTTATGAAACGGGGCAAGGTTATCGCCTATGCTTCAAGACAATTAAAAAAGCATGAAAAAAATTATCCGACTCATGATCTTGAATTCGCGGCGGTGGTTTTTGCTTTGAAAATTGGAGACCTTATATATATGTTAAAAATTCATAATTTACACTCATCAAAGAAGTCTTTCAATAATTCTAGAAAGAAAGTATTCCAAATATGAGTCAACGAATGTGGTTGGATTTACTCAAGGAATTATGATTGTGAAATACGTTACATCCGGGTAAAAGCGAATGTAGTGGCGGATGCGTTAAGACCGAAGGAAAAGAAAAAGGATGATCGAAAAGTCATGCTCATTTACGAATGATCAAATGTACATCCGACCTCTTTGATAAAATAAAAGCTGCTCAAGTGAAGGCATTGAAGGAAGATAATGGAAGAGTAAGCGAGTTACATCTTACATCCCTCATCTTGAGACGATAGTCTAGGTGGTTAAGACTCGACAAAAGAAGTAATTTAAAAAAAACATCCTTTCCGAAGCTATGTTAAAGGATTACATTTTGGAAGAACGCACAAGTCAAAGTATTCGTTCCATCTGGGAGCTTCAAAGATGTATCTTGATATAAAGAAAATTTATTAGTGGCCGGGTATGAAAAGAGATTGTGTAAAATATGTCGAGAAGTGTTTGACATGTTTGAAAGTCAAGGCCGAACATCAAAAACCGTATGGGAAAGTTCAACCTTTAGAGATCCCGGTTTGGAAGTGGGAGAAGATTACGATGGACTTCGTGACCAAATTACCAAGGACGACGAAGAAGCATGATGCAATTTGGGTTATAGTTGATCGATTGACGAAAAGTGCTCATTTTATTCCAATCCGAGAAAATATGGCCGTTCATAAGTTGGCGAAAATCTATGTCAACTAGATCGTAACGCGTCATGGAGTACCCGTTTCCATTGTTTCGGATAGAGATGGACGATTTACTTTTAATTTTTGGCAAGATTTTTAAGAAGTGCTAGGTACGAAATTGCATATGAGCATGGCATTTCCACTCAAACGACGGACAAGGTGAACGAACAATCCAAAACATTAGAGGAGCAGTTACGAGCTTACCAATCGACTTCGGAGGTAAATTGGGATTATCCATCTACCTTGTAGAATTTGCCTATAATAGATAGGCTACCCGCAAGTATAAATATGCCACCATATGAAATGCTTTATGGAAGAAGATGTAGAACGCTGGTATGTTGGGATGAAGTAGGAAGTAGAGAGTTGGCAAGCACGGATGTGGTTTTAGCAATAACCGAGAAGATACAAACTATCCGTGAAATATTAAAGGCGGCACAAGATAGATGGAAGAGCTATGCCAATAATAGGAGAAGACCAATTGAGTTTAATGTAGGAGATTTCGTTATGTTGAAGGTTTCACCGTGGAAGGGTGTGTTACGATTCAAAAAACAAAGGAAAACTTAGCCCTAGGTTTTTAGGACCGTTTAAAATTTTGAAGCGAGTAGGACAAGTTGATAAGACTTTAGAATTACCCGAAGAAATAAGGGGTATTCACAATACCTTTCATGTGTCATATCTAAGGAAGTGCTTAGCGGAAGAGTCAAGTGTGATCACCTTGGATGATGTAGAGATAGATCCGGAATTAACCTCCCGAGAAGAACCGATAACAATTTTAGGAAGGAATCAAGACAACTTCGCAACAAGATAATCCCGTTAGTAAAAGTTGAATGGATCACGAAAGGGACAAGCATTTAGGTGGGAACCAGAAGAAAAATGAGGATTAGAAAATCCTCATCTAATTCAAGAGTAGAATATCAAGAAACAAAATCTTATTTAAAGTGTGGAGATATGTAAACACCCTTGCCCTACAAGGTTATTATTATAAGTACGAAATAATAGTAATAATCATTTAGAATGTATTATTAAGTAAAATGGTAAAGTTATAAGTCATAATTAAATAAGTGACTAGTGAATTAAAGAAGAAGGCTCAAAACATGAAGAATGAGACATAAAGGACTAGAGTTGCCAATTAGGAAAACTTAAATTAATAAATATTAAAGAAATGAAACACCTGGCATTTCTAGAATTATCAAAGTATAGGTGTGTGTGTTCTGTGTCGACTCAAACAAGAAAGGAAAAAGAGGAAGATTTGGAAATTGATCAAACTGGTAAAATTGAACAAGAAGAAAAGAAGTATAAGCCACTAGGAACCCTTAATTGCGCTCTCTATACCATGTAAGTAAAATACCCAATTTTAGAAATTAGGGTTTATGTGTTGATCTTTGGATATATTGGTTAAAGGTAGTTAATTTACGACTTTCCTATCGAAGAGATGTCACCCGTCAAAGTTAAGAAGCCCTCAAACGTGCTTCAAAGGCCGAGAAGAATGATACCAAAGAGAAGGAGCCGCCAAAAGACCGGACAAAGGCGGAAGAGATCGCGTTGTGCCAAGCTTGGTGCGATGTGTTGAAAAATAGCGAGAAAGGAAACAGTATGAAGGCTAAGGGGTTTTGGGAAGCGGTTATTAACTACTTTGAAAAGGAAGCTGATTCAACAAGAGGGTACGACTCGATCCTTAGCAAATAGAAAAATAGGGTTCGCCCGAGAATTGGTTGTTTTTGCGTCATCATCAATAATATTGAAGAGAATCACGAAAGTCGTTCATGTGACCTCAATGTGTACCAAAAAGCGTGTGCAGAATAAATATAAAATGATCTACAGGCATGACTTTACGTTGGAGCATTGTTATAACATTTTCACCAAGGTTGGTTAGAGATTGAGATGCCTGCTTTTTACAAGAATACAAAGGGGCAAAAAAAATCCAAGACTTCTGAAACCACCTCGGGGTCAGCATCTGGTGGTTTTAATTTGAATAATGAAGCGAATGAGTTTGAGGAAGAGACTCAAGAACATTGACTAATGGGTCGTGACCGTTCAAAGGCCAAAAAGAAATCATCCACCTCCTCTCGTGAGAGATCTTTATTTGTTTATTTGGTAGCCGACAAATTCTTGAACATTAAGTCGACAAAATGGGGAAAGATGAATGAGCAACAAGACTCCTACATACAGTTGAAGAATCGAGAGTTGGATATCCAGGAGGCGGCGGAGTTGAAAAGAGATAAACTTGAAATACAGTGTCGAACATTTGAATTAATCCAAAAAAAGAAACGGGACAAACATCTTATTCTATAATTCAGAAACTGACCCCTCTTTGCCCGCAATACAACAACAGAAGCTGCAGGAGATGAATGACGAAATCAAGGAAACCTATAACTTAGATTATTAGTTTATTAAGTTTTCAATTATTAGTTTATTAAGTTTTTAATTATTGTCATGTTTTTATGTTATTTGAATAATTATGTAATGTTTTTTATTTTATTATTATTTTTAATGAAATTCAGTTTGTTGTTAAAAAAATTGAAAAACAAAATGAAAGTCGTCTTATAGTGGTAAAAAGTCGTCTGTAGATCGTCGGAGAGAGAAAGCTAATGTGGCAGGGAAAAATATAGGTCGCTGAAGGTCCTTATAGTGGGTAGCCTTACATACCGGCGACCACAAGCTGGTGTCAACCAATTTGATATCCTACCTCCTTAATATTACCGACTATAGCTTATATTTTGTCTCAACATCGCGCGAGTACCATTCTATTTCCATATAAATGGTTTTTTATTGCTTAAATTTATTTCAACATAAATTTATCGTCATCCATAAAGTTATTATCACGGAAAACGTATAACTAATAGCGTTGTACACCAAAAATTTAATCACGAAATCCGTCGGTGTTACACGCTGATACCCTCACAGTTACTAATAAAGCTCATATGCACCGCATCACTAATGAAAAATACGCAACAATATGACAACAAAACCTCATCACACTTAGCTTAAACTACAATAGTTCATTGGAAGTTGAACCAACATACCCATTGCGTTACAACTTTGCCAAGAATATCGTCATTCATTTCACATGTTCACATTTATAAAACAACTCTAAGTGTATCTTTACACTAGTGTTCTTTCGAATATGAAGCATCGGCTGTCTTTCCTGATGAACTGTTCATTTAATTTCTTCATTTAATATTTTTTTATAAGATAGTTTATATAAATTCTTTGTTGTCACAAACTTCCTTATCTGAAAACTGTCGATTTAAGCATAAACCACAAAATTTCATTGCAAAAATATTTGTTGAATGTAAACATCATGTGTGATGAATAATGAACGTTAGGTGTAACCGTACTGTAAGAACTACGAAATTAAATAGGAAACATCACATTCTTCTTTTAGATAGGTGACAGCGCAGCTATATATTGTATTTTTTTTTTCTCATTTAGCTTGCGTTTTGTAGTTTACGTCTCAATGTTGTGGATTATTTTAAGGACAATATATAACAAGTGACTGATCAAGGACAAAATAAATTTCAAAGTGTCTTAACATATATATGTTAAAAAAACACGGTACATGCATTCTATCACCTTCCACCCACTGATGTGCATATATGCATCTCCATGTTAACCAAACAACTAACAACGTCTCGCATAATTACTCGTATCTTTTAATCTGTAGCAACTTTACTCTACATATATACAGTAACGTAACCCACTAGTTAGTTAGAAGATGCTAATATTCAATGTTTAAAATGCCAAAAATAAATTGGATAGCTAATTAAAGCATACTACAAGAACACACAAAACTGGATTTACATTTACATAATCCCAAATTATATTTTATTAATACTCAATTTAACTATGAGCCGATTTTACATAAAACTTTTAAATGTATCTTATAATTTGCTTCTTTTTTTTAACAGCAGATTTATATAAATAAAGCCATCTTAGCAAGGAGCTAGGAAAAAGCAAAAACAAGATTACAAAAGAGCAAGGATTAATGAACCAATCTATCAATCTAAGAGAGTATTTTTTGCTCTAGATTGAATCCAAGTGTAGGAGTTGAGCTTGATGTCGTTGAAAATCATTTCTTTTCTCGTTTTTCTTAATTTGATGCGAAGACCGTCTCGTTTCTATATCTCCAAAGAACCCATAGAGTCGTTTGAACCACGACATCAAAGAATTTGATTTGATTGGGAGGCAGTTGCATCCGGTCCGCCAAGCTTATTGCATCATTAAGGCTTGAAAAATTGGAGATATGTAAAGCCCACCAAGTTGACTTAGCAATGCAACACTCAACAAAGATGTGGTTCTATAATTTCCTTTTGATAGAGCATATGCTATAGCTATGTACGTCTAACCTAACTAGAAAAAAAATGGTACACTATTATTGTTGCATCTTTTATTTTCAAATAAACATATTTTGCGTTTTCTACTTTGGCTGGGCTCTTCTATTAGTAATTAACATGATATGATCATATAAATTAGTGATATTATTGCTCAACTTTAGAAGATCTGTTATGGAAAAAGAAGCGAGATATCAGAGGTAAGGGCGCAGAAGCATGCACAGATAAAAAAGAAAAAATATATATATATTACAAAAAGCATATTTTGGGAACATGATACGAAATAAAGCATTTTATTGTGCATTTTTAGAAAACCAGCATATTGTTGGAATTTTCTCTTGGAAGCGTGTAATATACATGGAAGTTTCAATCTCAAGAAAAAAACTTTGTAACTTACTGACACTTTTCTAGACTTTTCGTGACACTCTTTACGTAACCACGATATTTCTTGTAGTGGATATATATACATGCAACTCATAACTGTTATTCGTCACCAAGATATAAATATATATATATATTCGTTCTCAAAGTTCACGTTGCAAAATATCATATCAGCATTGCATTTTCAACTCGTCTTAAGTTTAATCATTCATGGCTATAATGATTGAGACTGCTTTAGAGCATGCATTCAGTGAGTTACTGAAGGTAGTCTTACAACAGACTATACAAACTGCTAGGTTCAAAACGCTACTCAAACGCCTTGAAAAGACCTTAAGAGATGTCCAGCCAGTATTTTATGAAAGCTGGACATTGAGCAAAGTCTTGGATCGTCCGGAAAAAGAGATCACGATGTTCATAGATTATATGGAGAAAGGGAAAGAGCTTGTTGTAAAATGCCCAAGGATACATTTTTGGAACGTGTGTCAAAAGCTGCTTCATTCGAATAAGCTTATTCGTCTAAATAACGAGCTTTTGAGGTTCTTTCAGATAGAATTTCACCCAATGAGCACTAGTATAAGGACTTTGATTGGCGTTTATGATTTGGCTGACAAAATGGATCAAGTGCTTTCAGCTATTAGTACTCGTGATCAACGTGTGTATACGGATGCCACTTTGTGCAGTGTTCCAATGCTTCCAGAACTTATCGTTGGTTTGGATTCACATCTTGACGAATTGAAGCGTATGCTGCTCAATGATGACACACAAGTGGTAGTGGTTTCGGCTTCTGGTGGTTGTGGGAAGACTACTTTGATTAAGCTTCTTTGTCATGACAATGACATAAAAGGTACCTACCAAGGCAACAATTGTGTTCATTTATCAATTAATGTTGTTATTATCTTTTTAAAATCTTGATTCTCTTGTATCTGGACAGATGTTTTTGGAAAAAATATACTATATGTTACTGTCTCAAGACCATCAAGTCTTAAGACCATTGCCCAAAAACTCTTTGAACATTATCGCGAAAATCACTACGAGTTTCAAACCGATGAAGAGGCCAGAAACCAACTTGAGAGGCTGATGTGGCAAATGGGATCAGATAATAAATTGTTGCTCGTTCTTGATGACATGTGGTCTGAATCTGAATCCATTGTTCATGATCTTAAGTTCCGGATTCCAGGATACAAGATTTTGGTCACATCAAGATTCTTGTTTCCACGGTTCAATTCCACTTATGAGTTGAGCTTGTTGAATGAAGAGGATGCTAGAACTCTTCTTTGCTATTCTGCATTTCCATGTGAGGGAATTCATATTAATGTGCCAGACGAGCTCGTTAACAAGGTATATAAAAACATTTCTTGATCCTAATTGCTATTTCACGTTATTGAAACTTGTTATCTGCTTAAAAATAAGCAGTTGATTCTCCACTTATTGTTGACTGCTTATTTCATCCAAACACTCAATGTCCGCTCAAGAGATAAGCAGATAAGAAGTTGCATAAGCAATCCCAAACAACCCATGTAACTACTAAATTTTCTTGTGCCCGTGGATGCAGATTGTTAAATTATGCAAGGGAATACCATTAGCCCTTACGGTAGTGGGTGCATCTCTATGCGGGCAATCTCTGCTCAAATGGAAAACGACTTACAAGAAATGGTCAGAGGGTCAATCTATTTTGCAATCAAATACAAGCATGCTTCTTAGTCTTAAGTCAAGTATTGATGAACTGGATGAGTTGCCTATTGTTAAAGAATGTTTCTTGGACATGGGTTCATTTCCTGAAGATGAACGGGTTGCAGCCACAACTATTATGGATATGTGGGTTGAGTTGTATAATCTTGATGATGAAGGGATGTATACAAGTGAAAACCTTCTTGAACTCTCATTAAGAAATCTCATAAATCTTGTTCCACGAGGGAAAGATACGAGCGAGCTAGAAGGCTATTGCAATGAGCTTAATGTCACTCAACACGATTTGTTAAGAGAGTTGGCCATCCACCTCAGTAGCCACGAGCCTGTTGAAGAAAGAAAACGATTGTTCACAGAAATATTTGGAAACAGGTTTCCCACATGGTGGACTGAACAAATAATGCAACCACTCAACACCCGAATCTTATCTATTTCAACAGGTTTCATATCTTTTTAAATACTTATGCTAATTATTGATATAGTACTTCGCCTAATTAGCTTACCAAAATCATTAATTGCAGATGAAACATTCAGCTCAATTTGGTATCATCTAAATGCACCTAAAGTTGAAGTCGTGACATTGAATATACGAAGTAAAAAATACGCTCTTCCTTACTTCATTGAGAAAATGCACCAATTAAAGGTTTTAAGTGTCATAAGCTACGGTGTGTATCCTACTCTACTTCACAATCTTCCACTAATCGGATATTTATCCAACCTAAAAAGAATCAGGTTTGAACACGTATCGGTTTCTTCCTTTATTCAGCCGATCTATTCATTGGGGAATCTACAAAAAATATCATTTGTCATGTGTGAGATAGGTGATGCTTTGATGAGTTCATCGTATGTGCTACCAAATCTCACTGACCTTGAAATAGATCGGTGTTAT
>BQNB010106541.1:0-23369 GCA_026074375.1 Tanacetum coccineum | reverse complement strand
AACAGGGTGAATAAAGCAAATCAATTCACTCCCAGACCTGTACAACTAAGTAACATTAGACCCAACCTTAGTACTGCTAGCAACACTATTAAAACTGGTAGGGTAAATGTTAATACTGGTCATGGAAATGTTAATTCTGGTAATGTGTATGTTAATTCTGGCACTCCAATTAAGTCTGGTAGTTCTAGATTTAATACTGGCAAGCTAAATGTTAATTCTGGTAGTGTGCATGTTAATACTGCTAGAGTAACAAGACCAGTATCAAACCATACTTCATACAAAACAAGCCCTAAACTTTCTCAGGTGAATATTACAAGTCCAAAGAAATGTTTTTCAAAAAGGTCACCTGTAAATAGACCTTTTTCAAGGAATACAGCACAATATGCTGTTAAGGGCAAAATGGGCACTGCTGTTAAGACCTCAGCAGGTTGTGTTTGGAGAAAAGCAATACCTCTCTCCAATACCAATGGTGGACCAACCCCTGATTCAACTGTAAATGTTTCTAGAGGTCCACAAGGCAGACCCAAGCCTGTGAAGGCATGGGTCCCAAAGAGAAACTAATCTCTTTTTGATTGTGCAGGATCATCCACTGAAGCATATGGAGCATAGAGGTATTTTTGATAGTGGATGTTCTGGGCCTATCTTGAAGATTATCAAGAACTATCCAAAGTGGGATCTGTTACTTTTGGAGGAAGTAAAGGTAGTATCAGTGGAAAAGTAAAGCCTTTAGGGTTTGTGCTTGTTCGCGATTTCAAGTAACCCCAAAGGTGTCCCATCTCTATGCAGTCAAGAGGATTTTCAAGTACATCAAGGGAAAACCAAAGCTAGGCTTATGGTATCCAAGAGAATCTCCACTAGACTTAGTTGCTTATTCGGACAGTGATTATGCTGCTGCTAACCTTGATAGGAAGTCAACAACTGGTGGCTGCCAATTTCTTGGAAGGAGGTTAATCTCATGGCAGTGCAAAAAGCAGACAATAGTGGCTACTTCAACAACTGAAGCTGAGTATGTAGCTGCTGCAAGCTGCTGTGGTCAAGTGTTATGGCTGCAAAATCAATTATTGGACTATGGTTTCAACTTCATGAACACCATTATCCATATTGATAATCAAAGCACCATTTGCATAATCAAGAATCCTGTCTATCACTCAAAGACGAAGCACATTGAGATCCGGCATCACTTCATTAGGGATTGCTATGAGAAGAAGCTGATACAAGTGCAGAAAATTCACACGGACTTAAATGTAGCAGATCTGTTAACCAAAGCATTTGATGGTCCAAGGTTTAATTTTTTGCTGGTTAACATTGGGATGGTAAACCCATAAGCTACATTTAAGGGGAGGAAAAAGTGTAAATTTTATGTAAAATAGTATAAGTTAGAATTAATTCTGGTAGTATAATTTAGGATTATTTCTGGTAATATAGAGATTTAATACTGGTAGCTTAGTATTAAGTCTGTTAGTTAAATCTGGGTAACCACTTAATACTGGTAGTTCTCTTAGGTTAATTCTGCTAATTATAAGTTAGATTAGAATTGCCTTTCTTGTATAGTACAACTTTGCAGTACTATTGGAGGGGAAAGGATGTTGCTGGATCAACTTGGGAAATGAAAAAGGCCATGCCCAGCTGTCTCTTGTAATTGGATGCAGATTGGTTGTAAAGTAATGTATGTTGTGATTCAACTTGCTGTAATTATAATTAAAAATGGTTGAAAATATGTTAAGTCTGGGTGAGTCATTTTTAATACTGGTTGCTATTTAAGTCTGGTGTGCAATTTTCTAAGGTCTGGTCGCTTTCACTTAATACTGATTGAAATAAAATCAATTTATTTTATTCAAATATAACCGTTGAAGATCTTTTAGCCGCCTAAATCGCTGATAGAGTACCTATATAGGGATAAAGTAATTTCTCTTTCATCCTTATCACTATTTACCCTATTATTTTTTTAAAGATCCTCTCTCAAAAGCAATCAGTAAAATTACTCTCACTACCAGACCATCTCTTCTTACGTCCCATCACCAGTACTAATTTTTAAAGATTCAAATATTTTTCACCAAATCTTTCAATGGCGCAACTCAAGTATTGTGATAAGCATAATCAAGTGGGTTTCTTACTCAAACCTGCTGAGAGTGCTGGTTACACAGAGATAGTGGATTTCCTCAGACGCTCAAAATTGAGGTATGCTCTCACTCACAATCCACCTATCTACGATTCCCTTGTCAAGCAGTTTTGGCAGACTGCAACTGCCAGAACACTTGCAGATGAGGAGCTCAATACTTAATGCAATCTATAGCAATTCTATTGAAATTTACAATTCATGAGAGTCTGTTAGGAGGCAAAATCCAATTAAGAGTGCTTCAGGGATTAACATAGTTGCAAATGAAGAGATTTTTTGCATGATTACAAATATTAGGTATGTAATGACAGAACTTTTACATTTTGGAAGAGTCAGTTTACACCCCAATGGAGATTTTTAATCCATCACATTCTTCATTGTATAAGCTCCAAAAGTGGAGGATGGGATCAGTTTGGTAGCAACATTGCCACTGCTTTGATCTGTCTTTCCACTAGAAGAGACTTTAACTTTTCAAAACTTATCTTTGATGGAATGATCTCAAATTTAAAAAGCAAATCAAAGTTTTTAATGTACCCTCGTTTTCTTCAAATGATTTTGAATGTTCAAACTGAAAACAAAAACCTTTTTGTCCCTGTATCATTAACCAAAAAGATTTTTGGAAATATGAAAAGAAGTTTTCAAGGGATACATAGACCATTGTTGCCTGCTATGCTAACCATTGATGCAGGTCAACCTCAACCAAGTGCTGCTCCAACACCATCTCAGCCTGTACCAACTCCTACACCATCTCATGTACAAATCCCTACTCCACCTATAACATCAACTCCTCCATCAACACAACCACCTCCACTAACACAAACTGTACAATCCACTCCAACACTAATCCAACCTGTACATCAAGTGAACAACCAACACATCACACCTCCAAATCAACCCTGTAAGAACATCATCATCTCCACCCATCATTTACCCTTCTGACACCCACCAACTCTTCCACCATCCTCCTCAAGATTCCATCACCTTCATACATGATAAAGAAGGTCCCTCATTTGAACCTTCTTATCACATTCTCCAGCCCAACACACACACCGGACAGGGGGGGGGGGGTGGGGGGGGGGGGGGGGGGGGGGGGGGGGGGGGGGGGGGGGGGAGGGTGGAAAACCCACCACAACAAAAAAAAAAAAAAAAAAGGGGGGGGGGGGGGGGAAGGGTAAGGTAATGTAATATTGATGATTTAGTTGTTATTGGTGATTAGTTGGTAAACTGATGAGATTGTACCTAACCGGAATCAAGAGTGTAATCATTGGAAAAGTAACAAAGTGAAACTAGCAAAGCATTGAACAGATATTGCAGCTTGAGAGAGAAAGTCAAAAAAGCTAGAAAACAAGTTGAGAAATGAGGAAAGGAAACTGAGGATGCAGAGGGTCAGAATCAAGAAGTTCCTTCTCAAACAGATCAAGAAAATACATTTGCTACTCCTGAAAAGAGCAAGGGTTCAGGGGAGGCTCAAGAAGAACAAATAAGTCCTTCCACCTTAGAGGCTGCACAAATTATCTAATTACTTCAGAAGGATTTAAGGGATCACAAGCACCTCTTGGTACAAGATTTTCGAAGGAAATCAAGTCTACACAACTCCTACCAAAAATTCTTCATTTTTGAAGAACCTGATTCAGCTCAAGTAATACTGCTCAATTAATACTGATGTACTTAATGCTGATATAGTACAACTCCAGCTCAAATTAATACTGGTGAAGTTAATGCTGCTGAGGTTAATACTGGGAACAGAAAGGTTCCAAAGAAGAAAAGGAAAGAGCCAATGACTGAAGAAAGAACCTTCAGCCGTAGTACAACATCAAAGAATCAAAAGAGCTTCAAGAGCAAGCAGATTTAGAGTAAGCTCAAGGGTGCAACTAAAATGATGCTGAAACATCAAGACAAATTGATCTTGATGCACTTCTTGCTAGAAGATTGTTTAGAACAAGAGGAAGAAGCTGCACAAGAAGCACTTGCAACTGAATTTGATTACATTCAAGCAAGATTAAATGCAGATCAGATTCTTGCAGAAAAGCTTCAACAAGAAGAAAGGGAGCAATATTCTATTGAGGATAGAGCAAAGTTTTTACATGACACAATTGCTGCCCAAAGGAAGTTTCTTGCAGAACAAAGAAGTGCTGCTATCAGAAACAAGCCACCAACAATATCTCAGCTTAGAAATCAGATGATCACTTATCTGAAACATGTTGCAAATAAGAAGCATGCTGAGTTAAAGTCTAAATCGTTTGAGGAGATTCAAGTCTTGTATGAGAGATACAAGAAGCAAGATCAGACTTTTGTGGCGATTGGAACTGAAGAAGATGAAAGAGCAATCAAAACGATGAATGAGAAAGCTACTCATAAAGAGGAAGAAAAGAAGGATGAATCTGTCCATGAGGAAGTTAAAGAGGAAGAAGGAGCAAAGAAAAGAAAGTTAGGCACAAGAAGGAAGTTAAAAGCAAAAAGAAGAAAGCATGCCTCTGGTCTCACAAGAGAAGAGGATGATCTGAAGATATGTTTAAATATAGCTCCTGATGAAGATAAAGTGATTGATGTTGAGAGTCTTGATCATCAATATCCCATTGTTGAATGGCAGTCATTTTTTCTCACAACTAAACCTCAATATGATCAATCCAAACCTGATGAAGATATATCTGAAGTAAAGTAACCAAGAGTAAAGTACATCAAAGATTTATTCGCACCTTGATGGAGTCTTATCAATTTTGAGACAGAAAGACTGAAAATTATCATATGAGCTAGTCATGGAAAATATAAAGATAGCCTTCCTGAAGCTTTGACAGGAGCTTTGGGGAGATTGATGATAAGGTTAATCAGTGATACTGCTGACTTTTGGGATACACAGCAAAATTGGAAGCATATAAGCTGGAAGTTACACAGCTCCTCAGGGGTACTTTCACAAATGTTGGAATTGAAGCTAGAAACTGAAGAAGAAAGCTCTATGGCTTTGGAGCTGATCAAGTTTGTGAAACAGACAAATAGAAGTAATTTGAAGAATTCTAATGATATACCTTGTCCTACTGATCATGGAGAGGAAGAAAAGGGTTTTGAGTGTGGCTTAACCACTAACCACACAACAAATGGTCTTTGGTTCACCATGTCTAACAGACATAAGAACTAACTAGTCCAAGAGCAAACGGCTGCTTGGTAAAGACCCACAAAATCCGTTCATGGTTGACAATTTACCAAAAATTGTATGGTAATCTATGCACCATAGTATTTATACTAAAGCATGACTAGCCCTGAGCAAACGGCTACAGGTAAAGGCATATCAAATCCGTTGATGGTGAAATGTATTTGCCAAAACCATATGGTTTTTCAACTCCACCAATGTTTCAAGTAACTGAGAGTTGAAATGGTTTTCAGTTGACCATGGACTACACCTTTCTGGTGCCAAAGAACTGACTACTCCTTAGTATAATGGCTAACTGGAAGAAGAAGACATCATCCCATTTTATATTTTCAATGATTCACCTCTCACAGGAGTTAACACACCTGGAAGTGATGAGAATAGACTGAAACTTTATGAATTGATGTACAAAATTGTCAAGGTTGCTGATACAAGGGTTAAAGATTAGTTGCTGTCAAGATTTGAAGACATAAAGACTTATTATTTTGAAGACAGAAGTTCAAGACAATCCTCTTAAAGCTTAAAGTGTTTAAAGATCAAGAATGTTTTTGAAGAAACTTGAAGTTCATGGATGAAGATCAAGTTAGGGGAGGATTGTTAGGAAAATATTGTAAACAGACTTAATACTGTTAGTATTAAAGTTAAGTCTGTTAGTTATAGTTAGTACTGATAGAAAATAGTTAGTACTGTTAGTAATAGAAGTTAAGTCTGGTAGAGCAAGTTAAGTCTGCCAGCATTAACTTAAGTCTGGCAGTATTAAAGTTAATACTGCTTGGTCAAATAGTTAAGTCTGGTTGTAAATATAGTAATAGTTATCTCTTAGCGTTAATCTAGGAAGAGATAAGCATTATCTCTTAACGCGTTTAGGGTTCCTTAAGCTTATAAAAGGAACGTAAAAAGAAAAGTAAGAAAGTATATCAGTTGATTGAGCATTCACAATCAAATAGTAATAGTAATATCAAGTTTAGTATTTTGTTCTGTGTCATCTTGTAAAGATATAGAATATTCCGCGCAATATTGGTTATTCACCGGTATTGTCTCTCATAGTATCATGGATATATTCAATTGGACTAAAGTCTTTTAAGGCTCAATTAGATCCTGTTAATTAGGAACCTACAGAGAAGGGAGGGAGGAAGAGAAACTGAGAAGAGATAAAGAGAGGAAAGGAGGAGAGAAAGATTAGAGAGAAGAGAATATAAAGAGAGGGTTGGAAAGAAAATAGAGAGAAAAGCAAGATATATATATATATATATATAATAAATATATATAAATATATAATAAATATATATAAATATATAGAAAGAGAGAGATGAGAGAGATCGAGGGAGGAAGGAGAGGAGGGAGGAAAGAGAGGGAGATAAGGGGAAGGAGAGAGGGAAAGAGAGAGAAGGAGAGATAGAAGGAAAGAAAGAGAGGAGGAGAGAGAGGGAGGGAAAGAGGGAGTGAGAAGGAGGGAGTGAGAGAGGGGGAGAGAGAGAAGGAGGTAGAGAGAGGGAGAAAGAGGGAGATAGAGAGAGAGTGAGAGAAAGGGGGAAAGAGGGAGTGAAGGAGAGGGAAGGAAGGAGGAAGGGAAGGAGGGAGGAAGGGAATGAGAGAGAGAGACGGGGGAGACAGAAAGAGAGGGAGAAGGAGAGTGAGAGATACATAAAAGGAGAGAGATATAGGAAGAAAGAGAGGGAGAGAGAGTGAGAGAGAAAGAGAGAAAGTGGGAGGGAGAGGGACGGAGAGAGAGGGAGGGAGGACAGAAGGGAGAGAGAGAGAGGGGGAAGGAGAGAGGGAGTGAAAGAGGGAGAGAAAGAAAGGGAGAGAAGGAAGGAAGGATGGAGGGAGAGATGGAGTATAAGAGAGAGAGAGAGAGGGGAGAGAGAGAGAGAAGAAGAGAGAGAGGGAGATAGAAAGAGAAAGAAAGAGAGAGAGGGAGATAGAAAGAGAAAGAAAGAGAGAGAGAGAAAGAGAGGGGGAGGGATGGGTAGAGAGAGACCATGGTATATATTGGTTTGGGATATGAGGTTTAGACCATCCGTACGTCCAGTTGCAAATCCATGACACCGATATTCACTAATACCGACAGTCACAAAAAAGAGTTACTCCCAACGGTATTCCACCCTCGGAATCTACCCCTAAGAACCCGTGATTCAAGTTAACTTAAAACCACTAAGAACTTCCCCTTTGAAGTATAACCAAAATCCTAACTTGATCACCCAATGATCTAGGCTCAATCACTCGGATACTAGACTTCCCTTACTGATAATTGAATTAAAGCTTGATAGTTTGAACCAAGTCCTAACCTAACCTAGAGACTCGATTCCAATAGAAAGGGTATAAGATAGAAGACCCTCGACTAATAACACATAAGTTTGGATTAAGTACTTGTGTGTCTCTTGCGAAGATGTGTTCTCTTCAATAGAATGATAAACGAGAAGATTGGAACACTTTAAATGTTAGAATTAGAGGATATGAGAAGAGAAAATGGAGATAAGAAAGAATGACAAGAGGCGAGGAATACAAGAGCTAAGTGGCTACGATGGGACTAACGACGTATTTAATATGTAGCGGGGACTCAACACATGATTTTGGGCAACCATGGGGATTAAATGTGTGATAGGTTAAAAAAAAAAAAAAAAAAAAAAAAAAAAAAAAAAAAAAAAAAAAAAAAAACAAAAAAAAAAAAAAAAAAAAAAAAAAAAAAAAAAAAAAAAAAAAAAAAAAAAAAAAAAAAAAAAAAAAAAAAAAAAAAAAAAAAAAAAAAAAAAAAAAAAAAAAAAAAAAAAAAAAAAAAAAAAAAAAAAAAAAAAAAAAAAAAAATTAAAAAAAAAAAAAAAAAAAAAAAAAAAAAAAAAAATAATATAATAAAAAAAAAAAAAAATAAAAAATAAAAAAAAAAAAAAAAAAAAAAAAAAAAAAAAAAAAAAAAAAAAAAAAAAAAAATAAAAAAAAAAAAAAAAAAAAAAAAAAAAATATATTTTATTATAAATAAAAAAAAAAAAAAAAAAAAAAAAAAAAAAAAAAAAAAAAAAAAAAATAAAAAAAAAAAAAAAAAAAAAAAAAAAAAAAAAATAAAAAAAACAAAAAAAAAAGAAAAAAAAAAAAAAAAAAAAAAAAAAAAAAAAACAAAAAAAAAAAAAAAAAAAAAAAAAAAAAAAAAAAAAAAAAAAAAAAAAAAAAAAAAAAAAAAAAAAAAAAAAAAAAAAAAAAAAATAATCCGAGCGGTGATTATTCTTAGCAAAAACCTCTGGGTGATGAATTTGATCCGAGCGTGTGATTAGTGGGCTTGGACTACTAATATTAATACGCTATCAATAATAATAATAATAATAATAATAAAGTGAAGTTATAATAAATAATAATAATAATAATAATAATAATAATAATAATAATAATAATAATAATAAATTAAAAAGGATTTTAGATGGTAAAGAAGTTGATATTGGGCTTAGTGGAGGGCGTGACAAACCTTTACGTCTAGGTGATATGTTGCTCTACTCGTGGGACGGAGGGCTTGATATATGTGTGGATATGACAGGATCCTCGTCTTTGACGCAAACTGAGATGGTTGATTTTGTGCCAAGTTTTAAATTGTGATTGGTGCAGCATAACGTAAACGCGTCAAGTATGAGACTAAGCTTCTTCGGCATACTGGTATTTTAGCTTCCGGGCTTATTTTGATGATGTCTTGTGTGTGTTTAATACGTCTATGGAGACTAACATTTTAAGTAATCCAAGTGAGATCGCTGCCCCCAAACTCATGAAGAAAAATAACAAATATATATTTTACACGGGGTTAAAATTGCAGAATCCACATTTTCCTTATCTCCTCAATAGAGGCCTAGTGGAAATCTCAAAGGGATGATAACACTTTTGATTAGCTTAGGACAATACTATGAACGATAAGACTTACCGCTATGTTTTGTGTTATCGGTTAGGTATCCTTTAATTTTCTGTTTCGAACCTTGTTCAGCTATTTCGAGTGTATATTTTTATTAAAACTTTTCTTTTAACTTTTATTATTATTATTATTATTATTATTATTATTATTATTATTATTATAAAAGTTAAAAGAAAAGCATTGATAAAGTGTACACCGGAAATTTTTGTTTGATAACAAAGTATTAATGTCGACAAATTAAATTTTTATATTACACAATTTTAATAATGAAATACACGTTGTAAGCAATGTTTTGAAATTCGGTTCGACCCGACTGGTTGATCAGGTTCCGGTCGAAAAAACGGGTCAAACTGAACCGGGTTTCATATTTTCGAAACCCGGTTAGACCCGCTGGGTTTGAGGTGACTCGGGTCAACCCGATTCTCGAGACCCGGCCGGGTTTTGGATTTTTTACTTTTTTCTGCAAATAATGTAAGTTAATTGTATATATTTGCGACATAATTTTATTTTTACATGTTATATTTGTTAGTAAATGGTTTTAGGCTCGGTATATGGAATATGCATAATTTATGCATATATTTTTATGTTGTATTATTGAAAATATTATTATTATTATTATGAAAACTGGGTTGACCCAATGATCGAAACGGTTGGACTGGTAACCCGGTGACTCGACCGGGTCGATTAAAGACCCGGTCTTCAAAACATCGGTTGTAAGGTCTAGTAAATTGAGAATGTTCAACTTGTTTTTCACAAGGTACTGGTTTAGAATGTTTAATATCTCATCAAGCTGAAAAAAGTAAACAAGCTACAAATGTTTGCATACAAGAAATTGTGTAGATTCATGACAACCAAGTTCATGCTATCAAAATAAAGACATTACCCAACAACATCTTATACCTTTATCCTCCAACCCCGAAACCAGTAGCGACGAATGTGAACAAGATCAATGTCACAAAGAATGCCAAGGTTTCAAGAACACTATCAAGGCAAATAGAGAAATAAAACTAAAAGATAAAGAAAAATTTTCATGTAAGAATAACACAACAGTAAAGTTAAAAAAAGAAAAAAACAAATCCAAGAATGGGGTAAGACATAAAGATCTACGGGACGATGTTGGTGCAGCTGATTGGTCCGTAGAAGCTTCGAACCCAAACAATCATGTTGTTTAAGTAGGGAGAAAGTCGAATGCTTATAATGAGTTTATGCACGACATGCGAGAATAAGAGAAAGAGGCAGATAAGCCTTAAATTTATGAAGATCCTATCTTGCAATTCTAATGGGATTAACACAAGTGTTTAAGGTGTGTGTGTATTAAGATTCTACTTTGGTGTTTTGCCTTTTTCTTGTGGTTCAAGTAGTTTGAGGTTTAGAGTTAATGCTGGCATCTGGTCATAAGTTTTTGGTCTTGTTAGTTGATAAGTGATGTTCAAGGTTTTAAGGTTTCCGGTTTGGTTTTCACAGTCTCAAGCAAGTAAGAATGCAAGAAGTTAAGTTTCAAAGTTGACAAGTCATTGTGTGCAATCTAATGGTCACCTCAAGTCTTAGATCAATATGTTGCAATGGATTTTTAGTAGTTTCACTTTCAATTGTAGACTGGGTTGTAATTTCAATAGTTTCATCATGTGAATTATCATTTTGGGATCTTCTTGATCTCCATATCAATATATTGTCACTTTTGTCAAAAAAAAAAAAGTAAATTGAGATACAATATATCTTTAATTATACTCCACTTTTTAATTATCAGTTTATATTAAAGAATAGATAAAAGTTAGGAGTAACGAGTTATAATTTAACCCGCGTGTTGCGACGGAAGCTAATTTGTTATCGTCACGTGTGGGTTAAGCGAATTTTTTTGTACCATTTTTATTAAAAAAATACATTTGGGGGGTGATATTTGTTATTTGTACCTATTTTTTTAGTGTTACTTTTTTTGAAGGGTTTAGGATTCTAATGATGATATGGTTGGATTTTCTTGTATATATATAGATGGTGCATACGATACATTGGATTGGATGGTGCATGCCAAGAAATGAGAAAAAAAAAGACCACATATGACATGCTGTGAACTGAAATCTTGGGCCAAAATAAGCCCACTCAAAGGCTTTTCCTAATTTGTCATCTAGCGTAATAGGGATTAGGAGTATGATAATTAATAACTAAGGAGTGCCTATGCCTATGTGTATTGTTAGTAAATTATATGTGTACATTTATAAGCACTTTCATATACACCTACAAAATCACATGCATTTTTTCTAAAATTTCCATCTTTTATTTAATACTCCGTATATGTTATGTGTATTGTTAGTAAATTATATGTGTACATTTAGAAGCACTCTTTTATATGCACCTACAAAATCAGATGCATCTTTCCTAAAATTTCCATCTCTTATTTATTATGTGGGGTTTTAGCCGTACAATAGCAACGTACTTTCTCTATTGTTTCGTTTTGGTACGTGAACTTTTTTTTGTTCCACTTAATGTAACGAACTTTCAAGTTTTGTGTTAATTTGCACCATCAAACTTGTTTTACCGGAACCAGCTATATTTTTGTTCCACTTAACGACCGTTTGCAACGTTAGGCTTTTTAGCCAATGAACGTTTGCAACGTTAGTCCTTTATACTAACGATTGTTTATTTTTTTATAATTATTTTTTAAATTTATACATGTTTTTATATACACATTTTTATACAAATATTTTTATACAAGCATTTTTATACACACGTTTTTACACACACATTTTTATACACACGTTTTTATATACACATTTTTATACACATATTTTTATACACATATTTTTAGACACATATTTTTACACACGTTTTTATACACATTTTTATACACATATTTTTATACATATTTTTATACACATTTTTATACACGTTTTTATACACACATTTTATACATATATTTTTTACACGCATTTTTATACACATATTTTTATACACATTTTTATACACGTTTATATACACATATTTTTAAACACATATTTTTATACACATTTTTATATATATTTTTATACACATTTTATATATACATTTTTATACACATATTTTTATACACATTTTTATACAAGTTTTTATACACACATTTTATACACATTTTTATACACATTTTTGTACACATTTTTACACACGTTTTTATGCACACGTTTTTATACACGTGTATAATAGTATGTGTAAAAATATTTGTATAAAAATATGTATAAAAATGTGTGTATAAAAATATGTGTAAAAATGTGTGCATAAAATCGTGTATACAAATGTATATAAAAACGTGTATAAAACGTGAGTATATAAACGTGTGTATAAAAAAATGTGTATAAAAAAGTTCACGTACCAAAACGGAACATTAGAAAAAAGTTCACGTATAAAAACGGAACATTAGAGAAAGTATTAAACATGCCACGTAGGCTTTTTTCCGGTTTTATAACTTTTTTTCCGGTTGCCAGTCAAGGTTGGTGCAAATTAACACAAAACTTGAAAGTTCTTTACATTAAGTGGAACAAAAAAAAGTTCACGTACCAAAACAGAACATTTGAGAAAGTACGTTGCTATTATACGGCTAAAACCCTATTACGTGTGGCTAAAAGGTTTTTCTACCCTTCGCAATTTATTTTTCTTCCGACCAGTCAATTAGAATGAACTGCCTGTATTTTGTTTGAGATTTTTATGTTGCCAAAAAGATCCAAAGCAAAGAGCTACAAATATCTAACTTGATTAGGCCCAATAAGCTTGAATTGTCACCCCATTAGAATGAGGTTTTTTCTTGTTCGGTGTGCAAGTTTTGATGCGGCCAAACTAATGTAATGCTCTGATCGTTTCCCTAACCATTCTCAAATGTGCATCTAATGGAATTTGAAACACCCCAAGCTTCTTGTAAAGAGATTATATGCCTTATCACAATGCCATTTGATGATTAGTTCCCAAACTGTCACCAGATGAAAGTTTATTTGCTGATAATCTGATATTTACTACGTTTGGGCGATGCTTAAACTAAGTCTAATGGGTCGTTTTTATTTTTTGTGAAATTCTTTAGTAACGCGTCTTGAGACGTATTGAAACATAGGTAGGATCTCTTATTTGTGGGTACACTTTTTATATTAGTACATAGAATTGAATAAGAATTCATTATTCACACCAACGTTTTCATTAAGAAAGAACCATTATCAAAGGAAGCACACAAGTTTTGTAGAACCATTAACGGATTTGTTTTTTTTTTTTTCTAACGTAACAACAATAGACATCTAGGGGAAAGACAAAGCCGTTGATAGTAAATTGTAAGTTTGTAACTTGTAAGGATATCACAAGAGCACCCCACAAAGCCCCGGGATAGCAACATGTAGCAAGCCATGGATGTCCCTCATTAGATAGTGTAGACGACCGTTTATCGTAAGTTGCTATAGATGGAGAATCATATGCAGCAAGAATTTCCTAGCCAGGGGCTGTTACATCCGGCTAGCATAGCATAAAATATTAAACTTGTCTCGTGAAACAAATACGAAAATATTGTAATGGGATAGCTCAGTTGGCCAGTAAAGGTGTCCTTGGGGAGGTTGTTACAAATGCGAGAGGTCTCAGGTTCGAGTCTCTCTGTGAGGGTTTTCCTTCAAGGTGGGAATCTATGAGGTTCTGCCCATAGATGCGTCGATTCGAGGCTGGCAGAGACTACCTTCTGGGTATGTACTGTGAAATCGAATCACTAATTATTATTCGAGGATGGCAGGGACTACCTGTACTACCTCCCTACTTTCAGATGTGTTAACTTTTGAGAGAGGTGGGTCACAGGACTGTTTAGATGCAGTCTCAAGCCTGCATCCCCCCAATGTGGTATCTTGGCACCTGGGTCCACTACTTAAACCAGTTTTCTGAGGAGATGGTTCATTAAGTGTTGTCGTGGATCGGGTCTTATGAATGTTACCACTTTCCTACTCTGCCTCTAAGCTAGTAGCAGTAGTGGCAGCCCTAACCACTCTATCATCCTCTCCTGTATAGACAGCCTCATCACCAACCTTCTTAGGGGGGCCATTAGACTGAGAAATCTCAGTGTCCCGGCCTCTTTTGGCTCGCCTAGGTGTGTGAGTCTTTTGGGGATGTGATGCAATAGTAGTAACTTGTACTTCATGAGAGGGTGGAGCAGGGGGAGGTGTTGGTTGGGATTCAGAGGGTTGTCCTAAACCTTTACCCTTCAGTGCTTGTATTGCCAACATACTTTGAAATAATTGAGTAACTGTCCCTGAAAAACTTTTGCCTTTTCTTCTCATATTAGCAAAAACTTTTGGAGTATGTGTAGGTATTTCATAATACTAAACCTCTATTCTGAACATAACAAGCACTATTAACTGCTTCAGCCCAAAATGTAGTAGGTAAGAGTGAATCTGCTAGCATAGTCCTAGTTGCCTCTATTAGTGTCATATTCTTTATTTCAGCAACTATATTTTGTTGTGGAGTTCTAGTAACACTAAATTCCCTCTTAATCCATTTCATCCCACAGAACTGATTCATGTCATTATTTTTAAACTCAGTTCCATTGTCATATCTGATGATTTTAACCTTATGATTTATTTGGTTTTCTATGCCAGTTATAAAAGTTTTAAGAATCCCACTAATCTCATCCTTAGTGGCCAAAAAGAAAACTCAACTAAACCTACTAAAGTCATTAGTAACAACAAGGCAGTATATCTTGTGATTGATACTCCTTATAAATGTTGGCACAAATAAGTCCATGTGCAACATTTGTAAGGGTTGGCTGATAGAGCTCACAAGCTTGGTCTTACAAAAGGCTTTGTGTTGTTTTCCCTTCTGACAAGCAACACAAGTATGGTCATTTTCAAAAAGCTTTGAAGGCAAACCTCTTACAAGGTTTCCCCTCACAAGTTTGTTCATAGTTTTAAAGTTTATATGACCAAACCTCCTATGCCATAAATTAACTTATCATTGTAGCCTTGCAAATAAACAATCAAACCTCCAGAATGAACAACAATCATTAGATCAAAAATGTAGAATGAGGGAGGGGTCTTGTTGTCTGTCTGGAACTTTAAGCAAGACTGACTTTCTCAAGTACTTAAAGTTCAGGAGATAGAACAAGACATTCAGTCTCAGTTCAAAGAACATTGTTTTTCTGAGTCACACATTTGTGAAGACAGGAGAAAAGGTTGACACTTAAGTTCCTTTACAAATTATACATCTTCAAAGTCTAATTTCCCAGGTCTAATTTTACCTTTTTCAGCAATTTTACCTCCTTTAGGACTTCCTCCAAAGGCAACAAATCCACCATCAATCTCTTGATAATCTGTAAGAAATGACTTGTTTCCAGTCACATGCCTAGAGCCTTGATACCAATTGACAAGGATCAAAAACACCTTATTCGGAGGGTCTTAGTTGATCAAAGAACACAAGATGAATCATTGTTAGTTTTAGTGAGAGAAAGTAGAGAGAGAGTGAGATGAACACAAAAAGGAGAAATATTAGATTAAAAGAAAAATGAGAAAAATGAACATCCACCACCCCTCATGGAGAGCCATGAGGGGTATTTATACTAAAAGAAAAATCAAAATATTCCTAGTTTACATAAATGACCCCTGCGCGACACACAGTGTCCAAGACTAGTCCAATTCACGTGTAAGACGCCAGCTTCACTAAAAAGTGAGGCTAACAATCTCCCTCCAAAATGTGTACATCCGGTACTTAGTTGATTTTTTATGTTACCGTTTTGATGTTACAATTTCAACTACGCAGCGGGATAAATTGCTTTCACTTAGGACTTAGTTGTTTTCTCAAGGAATACTGGACTTCATTCTTATCATTTTTCTTTATTTTGCTTGTAGGGAACATTGTAACCAATTTATGTGTGACGCCATCTTGGAGGGAGATTGTTAGTGTTAGGTCTTATTTATCTTGAATCATACATTATCAATCATGGAAGCTTAGAGAGAATAGTAGATGAGGGAAAGTATTCAAAATTCAAATGTTATAAATAGAGGGAAAAGGGGAAATGTTTATTACAAGGCATCACCCTCTAATGATGATTAAAGGGGTATTTATAGGAGAAGGAAGGAGCCTTCCATTCCTTTATTTTTCACTTCTAGTCCCTAATCTTTGGTAATTATGCTATTTCTTTCTTTTAGCATAATATACCTTATTACAAGCTACTTTATTCTAAACAAAATAAAGACTATTAACTAAATATAACTAAACCACATAATCGACACTTTTTATGAACCTAACAACCTCCCCCTAAGGGTCGATTATTCTGGGCGTTCTCTTCGAGGTCCAAGTGGTCTTCCATACACATACATCTCCCATCTTCTCATTTGATTACGATACTTCAATCTTACTTCAATCTCTTCTTCAAACAATTTCAGATACTCAACTTCATCATTGGTGAGTTCTCTTTGTACATAGCCATACTTCACATCATTATTGTAACTCTTTAACCCTTCTAATACTCTGTTTAGCGTTGCATCACAAAACTTATGAATCTCTGAATGTTTCATCACCCTTTTCTCTTTCTTGCCATTCTTGTATATGATTCCATGCACGGGCTCATAGATGATGGAGAACATTTTGTGCTTTTTAACTCCTGGAAAAGATATTATTGGTGTAGTGAGATTAACTTTCTGTTGATAACTTTCAATTCCAAACTGAAAATCATGCACTCTTTCCCATATCATTAAACTTCTGATGAATACTGATAAAGACCATAGCAACCCTGTTTCTGCATAGTCAGGTTTTTAAGGTCTTTGATAGAAATATCTTTCACTTGGACATCATACTTTAAAAAAATATATTCTTCATAAACAGCTTCATTCTTTTTATGAACAACTATCCTAGCTTCTAATGATTCTAATCCCATTTGATAACCTATAATTTCTAGATTAGATTTATTAAGAGCTTTACGCTGTTGATCATCCTATTTTTGAAGAGTTTCATATGATTTTAAGCAATCTTTAGAGCAAGTATGTACCTCAGAGTCTGAACTTGATGAACTTGATGACTTAGGATGTATATGCCATTATAGCAAAGTTTTGAATGCCCTTCTACACCTGAATCTCAATCATAACCACCTATCCCATCTTGAACAACCAAGGCATTTGTAGTAGATGTATCCACTGGTGCATTCCTTCTTGGAGCATCTATATTTCTATTCCCCTGATTCCTTGGTACCCTGCATTCTCTAGCAAAATAACCTCTCCTATGGAAGTTGTAGCATTCAACCTTTGTCTTGTCAAAGCCAACAATCTCTTTGTCATTTAAATCCATCTTTCTTCCTGTCTTCTTTATGAACCTCTTAACTCTCATGGTGTAAGCATTAGCCACATGCATTTGAGATCCATTCTCTTCAAGCTAATCATGCCCCCACCCCCCCCCCCACCCCCCCCCCCCCCCACCCCCCCCCCCCCTCCACCCCCCCCCCCCACCCCCCCCCCCCACCCCCCCCCCCCCCCCCCCCCCCCCCCCCACCCCCCCCACCTCCCCCCCCCCCCCCATCCCCCCCCCCCCAACCCCCCCCCCCCCCCCCACCCCCCCACACCACCCCGCCCCCCCCCCCCCCCCCCCCCATCAAATCTGTTCTAAATCTTCATAGTCCAACTGTGGGGAATTTGAGTGGTTAGCAAAGAAAGAAAACATGACATCATTAGCATATGATGCAGTAGAAGCTTGATCCTTAAAACTAGCAGCATAATACACTATTGAGTATATTAACTGTTTCATTAGTTACAGCTAAGTTATCTGAGAGAAACAAAAGCCACATTCTAAGAATATTGAGCTTGAAACTTGATTTGCCTTTGATCACAGATTTAACATACACCTTAAGATTATTATATAAAATCACCATCTCTTAACGTGTCTTAGATTCAGATTTGTTTCTCACGATTAAAGCAATACATTTCCCAAGCTGATGGTAAGCTTACTTAACAACATCGATTTGCATCCTCCTTAAGAGATAACTCCACCATGTATTTCATTTGACAAATAAGATTTTTGAAACCCAACATAGGTTTATCCAGTCCTTCTGACGTATCAACAAAGTTTTCATAATTCTGCTTGAGAATGGTCTTCTGCATTTTCTTTGATTCCTTGTTGCCTCCAAACCTATTCTTGATAGCTTCCCATAGTGACTTTGCATCCTTGTAGGCATGAAATTTTAGTAGGTGATCATCAGGAATGGCTAGCATAAGAGTGCTTTTTTGCTTTTAGTTCATTTTTCCTTGCTAGCTTTTGTTCAGCAGTTTTAGGAGGAATAGGACCTTCAGCACCAGCACTAGCTGATGCAATTGGTGAAACTGAATCACCATTTACTATTACCTCCCAAAGGGCATGATCAGTGAAAGTAAGGTATTGTTCCATCCTCATGCTTCATAGATCATACTCCCCAGTTTTGAGTACTAGAAGTTTTAGTGCAGACACCGTTTGGGTAGTTTCTGTCTGTGATTCCATCTTCTCTTTGAATACGAGATCTTGTATAGATATAGCGTTCTTCTTATTCAAATTTTCTCAACAAGCTCTGATACCACTTGTTGATCCCTTTTGAACAGATCTTACTTAGCTTGTTAAAGCTTAGTTGTGTTGGATAGATCCAAGACAACTATAATAGAAACTAAGATTGTGAATACTACAAATTATGCAGAAATTAGTTTGTAATACTAAGAAGAACAATGAAACAGTAAAACAAGATCTTGCTAAACTTTTAATATATTAAACACAATCAAAGTTACAAAATAACCTTGAAACTACGAATACTAACTATGAGAAATATTATTTCTAGATCTATGCCTTAGGGTTTCTTTTATACACCAAGAAACCCTAATGGGCTTAAAAAATGCATCAAGTGATCAATGCATATATATTTCTAATATATCTCATGCATATCACTTTAGCAGTACTAACTATATAACAAACAGTACTAACTATTATAACTAACAGTACTAATAAACTGACAGTACTAACATATTGTACTAACAGCACTAACACTTTGTACTGACAGCACTAACTATTAAACTAACAGTACTAATGACTTAGACTGTTTTCTCTAATCTTCAGCAGCAACACAAACTTGAACCAGCAGCATTAAGTCATAGAAGCCTCTAATTCCCAACATGGATGATAAAATTGAGTTAGGGTTTATGATTAGAGAGTTTATGAAAGTATGAAATAGATTAAATGACTGATTGAAACCCTTATTTGAAGTATTTATGAAAATACCCTCAACAGTTGTAACTTTAACCCAACAGTAGTAACTGAACAGTAGTAAGTGTATGCCTAGCAGCATTAATTTAGAACCAACAGTAGTAAGTTATGCCTAGCAGCATTAACTTTGAGTCACCAGTATTAACTCTAATTCTATTCTAAACAGCTTTTCCATCGTCAATTTAACACTTTTCTTTGCTGTTCCATTGATTTTCCCTCCTTTGGGGTTCCCTCCAAAAGCAACATATCCTCCATCTATCTCTTCATAGTTTGTAAGATAGGATATGCTCCTTGTCATGTGCCTTGAGCATCTACTATAAATCACTCCTTGATCCTGTAAATCCATTTGTGGATTGCCCTGCACATTAGATAAGAAAATCAGTTTCTTTTAGGGACCCAAGCCATTACTGACTTGGATCTGCCTTGCGCATCAATATAATCAAACCTTTTTAGGGTGATTGATGCAGCTGTAGTGTTTTGAGCGTAAACATTTGTCTATTAACTTTATGTTTTGGTTTCCAAACCCAACAAGCTGAGGCCTTAACAACATTAAAATTATTTCCCTTAACAGCATTAACTAATGCTTTTGGCCTAGAAGTATTAATTTTTTTGCCCCTAATAGTATTAACCCTTTGATTAATATTACTGTTTTTAAATGTTGTGTTCTTATGAATGGGCCTCTTAACAGTTGAATGTGCTATTTTAGAAAGATATGACATTGGTCTAGCAGCATTCACTGTTGTTTTTGAGTGAGCAGCATTAACTTGTCTAGCAGTATTAACTGATACTAAACCAGACTTCATTAGTACTGCTCTTGGAACCATGTTCTTTTTAGCACAGGAGGGAGTCTTTTTAGCAAAGTTTTGATGATTCACCCTTTGAGCATTATTCCAAACAGGTTTACCATCTTTTGATTTTGAAACTGTTTTTAATGGTAATTGCAATCAACTTGCAAATGATCAAACTTCGCACACACTAACAGTGCCTTGTAAACATCCTTAAAATTGGCTTCCTAGTTTTTTGAGACATCATACTGTTTCCAATTATTTGATTTCCACTTGAACGTGAGTGTTTTGCTATGTTCTCAATTGTTTAACATTTTTCCTAGCAGTTTTTTCTTGTTGTTTAGATTTGACAAACTCTTTCTTAACAATACTAGGCCTAACTATTTTCTTTTCAATTTTAGGCTGAGACACATCCTCTTCCTCATCATCTGACACCCATTCTTCAATAATTGGGGCATCATCATTCTTCCTAACTACCTTAGGCTCTTCTTTACTAGACATAGCTTTACAGTTCTCAACTACAGGCTCATTAACAAACTTATCTAAACCAGTAAAAGACAAATTAGGCATTGGAGGCATGAACTCTCCTGTGTAGGGAGGTGTAATTGCATTATAATTTTCATAGCCTAAACCTTTCTTGCAATTGTCAACTATCTGACTCTCTATGAGCTTGTTTAAACTTTTAGATGCATGATCAAATTTAACTACATTAAGTTGAATGCCATCTTTTTCTTTTTGAACTATTTCAAGCTTCTTCTTAAGATCTCTAATAGTTATTTCTCCTATATGAATTTTAAATTTTAAGCCCTTAATATCTTGTAAATAAATAGACTCATTTGCTTTATAAACTTCAAGTTTTTCTTCCACTGACTTTAAGCCTGTCTTATAACCTAGAACCATTAACTCAGATTTCTTTAAATATTTTAATAATTGATCATTTTGAGATTTAAGAGATTCAATAGTCTTCAAACAAGATTTTAAACAAATAGAATCATTAGATACCTCTGAGTCAGAATTTGAAGATGAGAAAGCCATGAGTGCATAATTAGGCCCTTCCTCTGCCTGATCACTCCAGTCATATCTACCAAGACCATCACATGACACCAAACGCTCAGAAAGTAAAAAGATATTTTCCACAAGCACACCTCCTCTATGATCTTTCCTTGTTCTTGTTGTCTTGATTTCTTAAAGCTCTGCACTCCCTAGCAAAATGTCCCCTCTTGTGGCAGTTATAGCACTCCACTTTGGACTTATCAAAACCAATAGTCTCATTGCCATTAACAGTAAGCTTCCTTCCTATATTCTTCAAAAACCTTCTTGCCCTTATAGTCAACATGGCCATTTGCCATCTCAAATCCATCTCTTCCATGTCATCTGGATGGATTTGTTGCAAGTCCTCATGTACAAGTTGAGGACTATTTGGTTGACTAGCAAAGAATGCACAAATAACAGCATCACTTAAGTTATCAATATTTGTAGAGTTAGCAGCATTAACTTGAGTGCTAGCAGTAGAAACTCCATGAGCAGTATTAACTGCTTCATTAGTGCTGCTAGTGTTGTTATTTGAAGAGGACACAAAAGCCATGTTCTGTGTGCTTGAACTTGAGCTAGACATCCCTTTAACTTCTGGTTCATACACCTTGAGGTTGTTGTAGAGATCATCCATGCTCATTGTATCCAAATCAGCTTTATTCCTCCACACAACAGCATGTGTGTTCCACTCAGGTGACAAACTTCTTAATAACTTTTGATTAACATCTTCTTATGAAATCTTTTCACCCAAAAGCTCCAACTGACTCACAAGCTTTTAAAGCCTATCAAAAGTTTGATCAAGCATCTCTGAGCTTGGAGCAGTGAAGTTTTCATATTGCTGCTTTAAGAGATTCCTTTGAGTCTTTTTTGTAGCTTCATTCCCACCAAATCTCTTTTCAACAGCTTCCAGCAACTTCTTAGCATCCTTTATAGAGTTAAACTTTAACTGATGTTCATTGGGAATGCCCATCATTAAAGTACTTCTAGCTTTCACCTCTAATCTTCTCTAAGCCTTTTCTTCAGCAGTTGTAATAGGCATCTCTGTCATAACTCCTTCCACAATTGTTGTTTTTGGCAAGGTTACACCATTCTCTATGACTTCCCACAATGCATAGTCTATCATCTGGATATATTGTTCATACTCATCCTCCATATCTCAAACTCACCAGGTTTGAGCATGGGAACTTTGGATGCAGCCACCATATGTGCAGAATCTTGATCCATATCTTTAGCAAAAGATCTTGTGTGTAAAAACAAGTTATTCTTATTCAAAGCTTTTCACAAAGCTCTGATACCACTTGTTAATCCCACTTCAATAGATCAAACTAAAGCCAAGGAGTAACAAGTTTATTGTTGATCCCACTTCAATATTAAAATCTAACACAGCTATAGTAAAAGCTTTGTTTGAATGTATTAAAGATTATGCGGAATTTAATCTTTAATATTAAGAAGAATTATCAATGAAACACTAAAACAATGAACAAATAAGCTCCAATATTATTAATGATAATAATACGAATACTCTTAAAGTATTAGGGTTACAAAGACCTTGAAGCTAAGAAAAAGATTGATTTTTTGGTTTTGGTACGAGGTATGTTGTATCAATCTCTATGCCCTAGGACCTCCTTTTATACACCAAGGAGTCCTACTCGGCTTACAATACTTTCCTAAGTATATAAAATCTTTTCTATAAATAACTAATACATATCAAGTAAGCAGTACTAACAAACAGTACTAACTTACACTAGCAGTACTAACTTAACACTAGCAGTACTAACTTAACACTAGTAGTACTAACAACTTAGAATATTTTCTTGAGCAGTAGTAATTCCTCAGCAACATTTAACTTTAAGCAGTCTTTGTACTAGCAGTAGTAACTTTCACTAGCAGCATTAACTTTTGTACTAGCAGTAGTAACTACCTAGTATATTTTCTTTAAAGTTCATGAGCATCACTAACTTCATCTGAGTAGTATTAACATAAACTTGAGCAGCAGTGTTAGCCTTAAAATATTGAGTCAAACAATGAAGTTCGTTCATTACTAATATTAGGTCTCGGTCTTTATTTAATTAAATGTTGTAATAGGCTAAAACGGGAATAGGGCTCATTAAATTAATCTAATATTGTATGTGTTAAGGACTAAGGTCCAAAGTAATCTCGAGCCCAACCCATGATCAAACACTACATGGCCCAACAAAAGCCTAACGAGGCTGGCCT